>APFE031303035.1:0-20568 GCA_000404065.3 Pinus taeda
GTCTGAATTCATTCTTTTTATGTGAATTTTTATTTGATCATTCTTGCTATTATTGAATATATGCATGTGTTTCAACAACATTCTTTATACTTTCCACTATTGGATGTTTACAGCGTGTTTTTCTTTTAATCATACATGTATCAGTAATATAAAAAGACCAGTTTAACAATGTTTTATTAATTACTTTGTTCAACTATTTGAACAAAGCAATTATTATATGAAGGAATGTCTATGTTTATTGAATATAGTCATCTATATGCCTATTGATGAACAGATATCATTAAATGTTGCACTTAAGAATAGAAGCTTCCCGGGATAGAATAGTTGTTTGTATTTTCACTTTTTAGATTAAGTCATCCATCCATTATCACTTATTAGAAAACCAGTCACTCATCCATCCCTTTTTATTCATCATTGGGAAACTGGTCCCATTATATCTAGTTGGAGCCACCATCCCAAACGGAAAAGGAGCTACATTAAGGTCCGAACCGGGTGGTTATACCCCGATGTTGATGCAACGATTTTCGAGGCATCAACATTTTTGGCATTAGAAGGAGAGCCATGAAATATGAATGGCGAGTAAATCAAAATCTATAGACCATTCTCAGAGTAAATCTCCCTCCACCTCACCTCAGACCTCCCGTTTGAATTCTGAAATACCCGTATCTAAACGAGAAGAAGAGGTATCAACTACCACTGCTCAACCCCATCATACTTTAGAATGATTAAGTCCTGAGTCCCCTGAAGTTCAGCCTCTCATCGAGAAACCTCAAGGCTTTTCCATATCACCTCAGAAATCTGAAGTATCTAAAGGCAGTGAGACTTCGCAATTCCATCTACCTCACCCTCTCACCAGACTTCAAAGAGAAAAACTCAGCATTGAACCTGCTGAGTTGCCTTTACCGGAAAGGAAAAAGGCTAAAAAGAACACTAAAGGATCTCGTAGTGATACCTTTTCTTCATCATCCTCCAACTCATCCTCTCTAGTACAAAGTCAAACATCCTCTCCCCCATTACATATTGTTGTTTAGCAGGGATCACCAACTTCAACATCACAATCTATTCAATCTTCAATACCAACTCCTCCCCAAACACCTGGAACTCCATCGGCAATCGTTGTTACTTCCAAGATGGCCTAGAATCCATGGAACAGTCCTGGTGCAGTCACTATGCCTGCACCATTACATCCATTACCTGATTATCCTGAGAAGTGGTTACCAAAATTTAATCCAGATGTTGGAACATTGGCCGAGGAACATATTAACAATTTCATGTTATCAGTTAATATAAAAGGAGTGACAGAAGTAGATGTTTTCGTTAGGCTTTTCCCTTACACTTTACAAGGATCAGCTGGGTCTTGGTATTTTTCCTTACCCTTTGGATCCATTACCAGCTGTAATATCTTTCAAGAGAAGTTTCTTACCAAGTATGGCGATGATAGATCCTTAGACCCATTGATTAATGATCTTTCAAATCTAAGGATTGAATCTAGAGAACCTATCAAGGAGTTTAACTCCCAATTCAATAAACTCTTGAATAAAATCCCTACCGATTCCAAGCCAAGTGAGAAAATCAGAAGTGAGTGGTATATTACATGCCTAACTTCAAATATAGTCATTTTTGTAGATAGGGCTGGGAAATCAACTTTTCCGAAAACATGAAAGAAGCGCTCGCCATTACACCAAAACCCGCAGGTGTTGGTAAACATTACAAGCCAATAACTAGGATGCCCAAGGTGGAAATTATGGATTCTATAGAGGTGCAGTGATTCTTCCAACACCCCCCCTCAAACGCAACTCAGGGGAATCGAACCTGGGTCCAAGCTCTGATACCATGTGGAGGTTTGCTGTTACACCAAAACCTGCAGGTGTTGGTAAACATTTCAAGCCAGTAACTAGGATCCCTAGGGTGGAAATTACGGATTCTATAGAGGTGCGGTGATTCTTCCAACAAAACGCATTATTGATTTAGAAAAGAAAGCTTCTCTCAAAGATAGGAAATCCAAAAGAGTTTCTTTTAAGGATGGTTCAAAGAAGAAAACCCCTAAAGATCCATACGATATGGAGGGTCTACAAAAGGTCCTCAAAACAATGTCAAATGAAATGGTTGAAATCAAAAACCAAGTAGCAGAAACTTCAACAAAGAAACCATATAGAAATTTTAAGAAACCTGAGTCAAAACCACCAAATGTTATATCTAATGCAGATTCAGATCCTGAAGAGGAAGAAGAAGGTGAAACAATTTTACCATCTGATGAATTCGAAGAAGAGGAAGTTGTCAAATGCCATGGAATGTGGGACTTCATATTACCTAACTTCGATACAGAAAATTAACAAGAATCTTTTCCTGTGACTACCAGGAGTAAAGGTGCCCCTGAACCTGTCCATGCAAATTCAAAGAAAAGGAGTGTAGGTACTACTACTACAAAGGAGAAGGTACCCACAAAGAAGTCGGCCGCAACAATTCCTCAAAACCAACCATTATCCTCAAATATACCTTCAACATCTAAAATGTTGGTAGTATCAGATTCAATGGATTACAATATTGTTTTTGATATGAATAAGACTAAGGCAAACATCACCATGTTTGAACTTAGCAAAATAAAACATCAGCATAAATTGCTTCTTAAGGAACTAAATGCAGTTCCTTCTTCGCCTCTTCCTAGTGCTAAAGCTGCAAATGATTCAGGTCAACCACCTTCTGGTAGGGTTGAAGCTACTGATACGATTTTAACTAGAGACAGATCAAATTGACATACTCCCCCTTTCCTCTTAACCTACGAGATCTATAATCGAAATCTACACAACTATTTTATTGACTCAGGGGCATCCTCTAATATAATGCCAGCTTTAGTTTGTTCCAAACTGAACATTGAGCCCCAAAAGTCAGCAATTCACATTGTGCAGTTGGATAGAACCAAGGTCCAGGTTTTAGGGGAAATCAACTCTATAACTATCAGGTTATCAGCTGATCCACGAGTAGTTCAAAGAATTGATATCTTAATTCCTAATATACCTGAGTTTTATGGTTTAATATTGAGTAGGGATTGGTCTGAGAAGCTCCATGGGTATATTTCTACCGATTGGTCCCATATGTGGCTACCCTACAAGGGAAAGCCAAATCAAATAAAAATCAATCGGGAGAAACATATGACCCATACTGTCACTGAATTTGAATAGGAGAATCAACCAATATCATTTAACAATAATATTTTGGGGAATTACTCTTCTGAATCATCCTTTGGCAATTATACTGCCCAACCATCTCCTTTCTCAGTAAACAATTTCACATCCCAAATCGAAAATTTTTCACAAACCGATAGATCAAGATGTCTTAATATTGTTGAGAACACTGTAAATAAAATTGTTGATAATTCTTTATTTTGGTCTTTATACTTTGTCGGATCTAAATCCAGTGAAGGATCGGGAGCAGGGTGTATTTTAGTTAGCCTTGAGGGAGAAAAAACGATCTTGTCTTGTAGGTTGGAATTCGAATGCACAAATAATACAGCTGAGTATGAGGCCTTAGTTCAAGGACTATATAAAGCTATTGGCCTTAAAGTTCAATATTTGAAAGTGTTTGGTGATTCAGAGATTGTCATAAAACAAGTTAGAAATACAATTCACTGTCTTTCTAGTCACCTCAAGCACTATCAGTATTTGGTCAAGGAACTTATATCTCAATTTTTAGCATTCAATATTTCACTTATCCCCAGATCTCAGAATGCAATAGCTCACTTGCTAGCCAATGTTTCTTCTAAACTCCTACCTTTCGAAGATTATAGCGCAGATAGATTTTCAGTAGAGTTAATTTTTAGACCATCGATTCTTGACAACGTCACCAATTGGCGAGTGTTCAATCACGATGAAGAAATCTTACATTTCTTGACTTCTGACAAGTCCTACGATGATCAAATCATTGATGAAAGAGATCATGATCTCCAGATGAAGGAAAAGAACGAGGAAAACTCAATATTAAAACCTTTGGTTAAACTTGAGGATCTGTACGATATTAAAGACACGTTTAAACAGGTAACCAATTCAAAGCCCCAATGTTCCACCTTAGTATTTGAATTGATAAACCTTGGTACTGAGCAGAACCGTCAAAACATCAATTTAGGATTAGGACTTTATGTGGAAGAAAGGATAGCATTCATTAGATTATTAAGAAAAAATAAACATGTCTTTGCTTGGAAATATGATGATTTAAAAAAATATGATACATCAAGCATTCAGCATACCATTCCAATGCTTTCTGAATAAAAACTAGTCCAACAGAAGTTGAGGAAAATTCATCCTAACTTAGAGAGTCAAATAAAATCAGAACTCAATAAACTCTTGAAAGCTAAGATTATTTTTCCTGTTCGACACTCAAATTGGGTTTCCAATATGGTGCTTGTTAGAAAGAAAAATGGCGACATCAGGATTTGTATAGATTTCAGAAATATGAATAAGGCAAGCCAAAAAGATAATTTCCCATTACCTACCATGGAGCAGATACTCCATTCAGTAGCAGGTTCTGAGTTAATGTCCTTTTTATATGGTTTTTCAGGATATAACCAAATTTTGGTCCATCCTGATGACAGACTCAAAACTACCTTTAGAACAAAATGAGGAACTTACGCTTATCAGAAAATGCCTTTTGGACTTATTAACGCAGGAGCTACATTCCAAAGAGCAATGGATATAGCCTTCAAAGGATTGATAAAAAAAACAGTAGTTGTCTATTTAGATGATATTACTGTATTTTCCAAGAAGAGATCCAATCATTTACATGATTTGAATCAAATCTTTGAACGCTGCAGAAGGTATGGTATTTCACTCAATCCCAAGAAATCCTTCTTTGCTCTTAATCAAGGAAATCTCTTGGGCTTTATCGTTTCCAAAGATGGTATTTATATTGATCCTAATAGGATTAAAGAGATTCCTGAAATTCCATTCCCTCATAACAAAAAATCCATGCAGTCATTTTTAGGTCAAATTAACTTTGTCAAGGGATTTGTTCCTGATTTTTCCCACATTATTTTACCATTGCAAACCATGATTAATAAAAATTCAGTGTTTAGATGGGGATCTGCAAAAAGGGAAGCATTTGATTTAATCAAACAATGAATAATCAATGCCCTTGCTTTAAACACTCCTATTTTTTCTAATCATTTCATATTGTATACTATCGCGTCCACTTCATATTATGCAGTGGTACTCACTCAGATTAATGATCACAACTTGGAAGCACCAATTTCATTTTATAGTTCAAACCTACAAAGTGCTGAACTAAATTATTCAGAAGTTGAAAAACAAGCCTTTGCTGTGTACAAAGTTGTCAAACATTATAGACCCTTCCTTTTAAAAGCCCATACAAAAGTTATAGTTCCTTTTTCTGCAGTAAGGAAATTACTAATTCAAAGGTAATTAGGAGAAAAGAGGGCGAATTGGGTCAGAACACTACAAGAATATGACTTGGAAATCAAACCAGCAAAGATTGTTAGGGGCCAAGGTTTTTGCAGGTTATTAGCAGGAGCATCCAACATTCAAGAATCAGGTGATATAGAATACATTGAAGAAATCAATCAGATAAGTATCACTGATCCTAAATCACAATATGCAAACTTGATATTTTATTTGAAAAATGGATATGCACCTCCTAATATTTCTTATAAAAATAAACAAGCCATTAGATTAAAAGCAAAAAACTTCATAATCATCGATGATGTACTTTTTAGGCAAAATTATGATTCAATTTTATTAAGATGCCTAGAAAAAACTGAACCACAAAAGGTTTTGCAGGAGCTACACGATGGACCAGCAGGAGGACATTTTGGAGCTGATACAACAGCCCACAAAATCATTCATGCTGGATATTATTGGCCCACCCTATTCAGAGATACTCACGAATATGTAAGGAAATGCCGAAGTTGTCAAATCTCCAGTGGAAGACAAAGAAAATCAGCTTTCCCTTTGCAGCCAGTCAACATTGATCAACCTTTCGAGCAATGGGGATTAGATATCATTGGAGAAATAACTCCACACTCCTCTAAACAACATAAGTATATCCTTACTACTACTGATTACTTCACTAAGTGTGTTGAAGCAATTCTTTTAAAGACAACAAACTTTGAAGTAATTATAGAGTTTATAGATCAATTCATCATTACCAGGTTTGGTGTCCCAAATTCCCTTGTTTTCGATAATGCATCTTATTTCTCTGGAAATTATATGTTTGAGTTCGCTATTAAAAGAGGATTTAAATTGAAATATCTGCAAATTACTATCCTCAAGGTAACGGTTTAGCAGAATCTACCAATAAAAATCTAGTCAAAATTATTAAGCGAACTATTGAACAGAATCATAAAAACTGGCACAAATCTTTAATATTCGCACTATGGGCCGATAGAATAACGCAGAAGGCTTCGATAGGTACTTCTCCATTCAACCTTGTATATGGGAAAGAAGTAGTTCTACCAACCAATCTATTGCTTCCTTGTCTAGCCCTAGTTCAGTTTATTGAAGAAAGCCCCTCTTCTTCTATTCAACTTAGACATGATCAAATCTTAAAATTAGAAGAAGAAAGAGAAAAGGCCAAAATTAGTCATGCAAAACATCAGCAAATTATCAAGTCATATTTTGATTCAACTTCATCCAGTTCAAAACAATTACAAGTTGGTGATCTAGTTCTGAAATGGGACAAAGCCCATGAGGATAAAGGAAAACACACCAAGTTCCAGAAGATGTGGCTTGGACCATTTCAGATCAATGAGAAGATAGGCCATTCGATGTTCATATTACAAGATCTATCAGGAAATAGGGATTCTCCTCTTGTTAATGGCCTCATCTTAAAGAAATTATTCAATTGAGGAGGTAACCCCTTCTCCTTTTGTAAATATTCAAATTTCAGTAGAATTTGTAGTTTTTAGGATTATCAGGAAATAAAGTTGTAAGATATCTTCCATTGGCCTTTGTTATACTAAAAAGTTTCTCAAAAGAAGTAGTTTTGATATTTACTTTTTAAATAGAAGCCTTAAATAAAAGGGACAATTTCTAGGAAACTAGGTATATTCACATTCCGAAACCCCATTTTATTTTTTTGAAATCTTCTCAAGATTTAGTAGTACTATAAATCATTTTAATGTTTTCAAAATTTCCACAAAAAGGTTATGAATATCAAAACAGAAACTAATTCAATCTTAGCATCTTCAACTCTTACCCTGTCATCCATTCTCTCTTAAGGAGAAAATTGTCCATCCCATTCATCCAAGTTTATGATTACTCAGAGTGTAATTCTAAAATATTTGATATAAAAGATAAGGGGTCTTATTACAAGCCTTCTTACCATGATCATTGGGAAATAGTTTAACAGACATTACCAACACTGCATACCAAAACAGGGTAATGGCTTATAATCATAAGACAAGGGTTCTCATCATGAGCCAGCTTGTTTGGTTAGATTACAACCAATGAATGGCATTGTCAAACAGCTGGCCACCAAGCCAGGACAATGGCTTATTATCTTACAAAATAATAGAAAAGAAAAAGAAATACAAAATATGAAAGCATATTTGGAATTCATTCTTTTAATCATACTCTGAAATGGATGGGATAATAGACAGTCAAATGGTTAAAAGGTATACCTATCGAAACTATGAACGTTTGCTGGCAGCATAAGCTCTACCTATGAAAAAGGAGTCAATTAAAAAGGCTAAGTTGGAAAGGTTTTCTGTTTTATCATTATCAACCAATACATGCCAATTTAAAACTTAGAATGTATTTAATTTTAACAAGAGAAGAAATTAGCAAAAATAGCTCTTATTATATTCAGAATGTATGTATACCTAGTTATATTAGAATTTTCCTCTTTGATAAGATTTCTATATAAAGAAAGTCTAAGTATTTCAATATTTCTCAGAGATAACTGCTTCTCCCAACGAATCGCCAATTGTTGGGCTGTACAACAACCCCCTATTTCATAAAATTTTACCTTCAAAACTATAATATGAAATGGGTCCCTTTTAGATAAAATTGGTATCAACTTATCATTCCTCAAAAGGTCCGAAAGGAAACAAAACATTATAAATCTTTTGAGACAACATATAAATGGTCTTATAATAAAAAATGAATAATTCTTTATTATTGCGATAAAGCGATCACAAGATCGCATATCGCAATAAAAAAGGATGCATAGCAAAAGGCCCATTGGTTTTCCCCGATGCAACAAGCGCGAATAACTATCGGATATCGGGAAGGTAAGCAATCGTAACAAAAGGTCCCCTCTCTTTGCTCCGATGCGATATCGCTATCGGCGATCGGGGAGTATAACATGCATGAAACAAAAGGCCCTCTTCTAAAAACTCCCGATGCGAATTAGCGATATCGCTATCGGCGATCGGGGATTCCGCAATGACACCAATATAACTACTCAAGCATTCCTCCGATCTTCGATTGCGATAAAGCTAAGCGCGACTTTCAAAAAGGATTGATAAGGATTGGGTATATTGTGTTAAATTATTATTAAAAGCCTTTCTATTCCTGATAGTGATTCACTTGCGATCAACCGCCAAAAAATCAAAGCCACGGTTAAATGAGTTATTCGGAAAATAAAAGATATAATGAGCATTTAAATGATTGACAGGTTTAAACGACCAATTAATGTAGTAGTTATGCCAAAATCTCTTCAGAGATTGTATCCGCAGAAATATTATTTTAACCCTCCATTATTTATTGATTGATATAACTCTTTCATACTTTGTTTGCATCACCTATTCTCTGCATTACGTTCATTTTATCTCCTGCGCAGAGCTCCTCCGAAGCAGCAAATTTAGGTCAAATGGGGAAGAAGTCTAAGAAATTTGGAACAGCTTCAGCTTCTGCAATAACAGGACAACATATCGCCGATCTGGGACCAAGTAAAAGATGATTGATCTTAGACACTACATGTATTGGTCTCGGTAATACTAGTTGGCAGAGCATCTATAATCTGGTTGAAGCCGAAGAGCCTCAAGAAACATCAGTATGAGCTACAGCAGGTTCAAATCGAAAATCTGAGGCTACCCTAAAGGATTTAGCTGATTCTTACTTACACCGGATAGCGGATTAAGAGAAAATTCTTCCATACACAGATGTAGTAAGGTGGGCAGTTGAGGAAATCCCAATTACAAATAGAACATTTTGCACTATCAATAGGAGAGTCTTCAGTTCATTTCAACCCAATGATTTGAGACAAATGTACCATTTGCCCGAACCAGAGAAGAAGTATAACAAAGCATTTCTAGAGAAGTTTAGAGATGAAAATGAAACTGAATCAGCACCTATACAGGAATGGAGACAAAACCCCATGAAACACAGCCATGAGTCCTCGGGTAAGTAGTCTATCGATTGCTTGTGTTCTCCTTATTGTTATGCTGGAGCGATGATGTGTAGGATTTAGGGGTTGCATGATTCCTCAAAATTCTCAATAGAGATGGTACCTTTAATGGAAGCAGTAGTCAATAACGAAATAATGGATTTGGGAAATATATTATCTGATAAGTTAGCAACTACTATTCTTCAGTTCAGAAACAAAACCCGGGTTAGTGATAGGTTTATTCCTCCATTTTATTTTAGTGCCTACATCTTAGATACTCTCTGTTTTAACTCTGAATTTCCTATGCTGGGGTGGAGATGGACTCCACAGGACCCCATGCCGATTCATATCTATCACCAGAAGTTGTGGAAAGCCCATTATAACGATCACCTATACCAAGTTTGCAATGGATTTATGTTGCCCATTTACTATGCAATTTTTGACAAACCTGCTCCTAAGATTTCCTCACAAGAAAACATTGATTTGATAGCCTTAGGAAACTGGTTCGGAGAAGATAAATTTACATATATAAGAGTTTTTGGCAGCCATGCCAGACCTCATGTTCTCCCTTCTATATACATGACAAACTATTGGCTCGAGAGATAGCATATCAGCTTACATCTGCAGGAGCTACCAAGACTCTGAGGAATTCAAAGAAGAAATTTTGGCCTCCTTTTCCTCTAAGTTGTGGCGTTTACACTCTACATGAATATAAGCATGCAGAGAAAGAAGCAGAAAAGATAAATATACTGAATCTCGCCACTCTTCCTAATAGACAATCTGATCCAAGGAAAATCATCTATAATGTACTAGAATAGGAAACTCTCACTAAGTTTGAACATAAAGAAGATGAGTTTGATGACCTATTCTCTTCGGCGGAGTCATTATTTCAGGTTCAAGCACTAGCTAAAATGAGATATCACGACGACGGGTTAGCCGAATTTAACAAACTTAGAGAGTAGAGGTTGCAAACTCTGCCTCTAGATTTGTTAGCCACTACCCTGATGACACAATCAAGCGAGCCTGAACAACGACTTACCAACGAACCTCTTCCTACAACAGAAATTTTTGAAGAAGTCCAAAGGAAAGAGCAAGAGGAACTCCAGAGGAGAAAACAGGAAGAAGTACAGAGGAAAGAACAAGAGGAAGCGCAGAGGAAAGAGCAAGAGAAAATACATGAGGAAGAACTAAAAAAGGAGCAGGATAAGAGTAGTAACGATGTGAATGTTGATACCCAGATTGACCCAAGATTGCTCCAGGAAAGGTAGCAATTCGACTCAATCATAAGTAATATAGAAAGCTCGAAAGATGTCAATACATCCAAAGCAACTGATACACAAGATACATCGTCAAAATAGGTTCCAAGCGAAGGAACCAATGGCTTGCCCCCTAGTACAGACTTAGAAATAATTCCAAAAGATCCTTCGGATCAAATCATTTTGCAAGTGGAGGATATACCTCCACTAGATGTCCTTTACAGCCCAAAACACAATGCCGTAGTAAAGCGACAGCGAAAAAGGAGAAGGATTGATCAACCTTCCCTGTTACCTGAATAAACAATGACAGCCAACGTAGTTTGGAAGGAGGAGTTCGATCCTTCTGATGACCTAACAAAGTTATCCCAGTATGCTGGAGCCTATTCGGCGACCACCATGGACAAGGCATCGGAAGTGATTAATTTGTTAAAAGAAAAAGAATAGGCAATCGTTTTGTTACAAGCACAACTATCAGAGGCACAGTAGAAAGCAGAACAATTAGAACAACAATTTTCAATGCAACAATATTTAAATAATCAACTGAACAAGAAGCTACATGAAGAGAAACAGAGGGTAGATTCGAGCGCGATTCAAAGGCAAAAAAAATTATCAGAGGCATTGGCAAAATTGAAGACGATGAATGAATAAATGGTAAAGACAAAAGATGAGAAAATTGCTCAATTATCACTTCAAATAAAGAAGTTCAAGAGTCTTCTACAGCCTGTCGATTTCAGGGCAGAAGCACTACAGATTAATAAGGCATTGGCAACACAAATAAGATTATTGTGTCATAAAATTGCTCAAGTTGAACCCCTGTGTGACATAACAACATCAATAATCGATAAATCATTCAATGCTAGATAGGACTTAGAGCAGGCCGATGAGACCTTAACAGATTTTCTTACTTGGCAGGACACTAGTGAAGGACACGCAACAAATTTGCCTAAAATCCTAAAATCACATAAAGAAATTCTATTCATGGAATGGCAGTCCCAATTGATGAAGGCAAAGAGAGTGGTTTCTAGATGAAAATTATCCACAAGTAATTTGATTGAGTTAATTAACAATACTCTCTATTTATCTAATACGATCTCTCAATGTACACCAAGTAATTTACTATTGGCTAAAACATTGGAGCAATCATGTTATCAAGAGCTGGAAAAGAATGGGAGATTGATCACAGGTATTAAAAGTTTAACTTGGGACACTTATTGGTTGTTCCTAGTAAAACCATACAGCGAAAGAGCTGCCCTCAAGTGCCTAATAGATGCAATTGGGTGTATCATTCCCGATATACATGATGCCACCTATTCGGCTTAGCTCAATTCTTGTCTCAGCCGCCCTCAAGAAGTGGAATCGATGCTAGCGATATGCCAACTTAGGTAAAAAGGCAAATAGCCAGAGTGATGAATCATGCTTCCGACTACCAGATTGCTGTGGAGGAGATATTCAAGATCAAGTTATACCAATTTAATAGCATTTTTATTTGTAGTTAGTTAGCTTAATTAAGTATTTATAGACCCTTTCAAGTATTTAGAAAGGATCCTAAGTTTTTGTACATGACTTAAACTTGAAGTTGCACTGTTTTACTTCAGGTATATCGTTTTATAAAGACTGGGCCAATATTCCAATTTTTGACAACAAAGCTTTTATGTGGATGTGTACTACTTCCTTTACTTAAAAGTATCTCTGAGTTGAAAGAAGGAACTTGAATTGCGTTGATGTTGGGAATGATTTGCAGCTCACATGGTACTACTATCTATGTCTAAATTCATTCTTTTTATGTGAATTGTTATTTGATCATTCTTTCTATTATTGAATATATGCATGTGTTTCAACAACATTCTTTATACTTTCCACTATTCGATGTTTAATGCGTGCTTTTCTTTTAATCATACATGTATCAGTAAGATAAAAAGACAAGTGTAACAATGTTTTGTTAATTACTTTGTTCAACTATTTGAACAAAGAAATTATTATATGAAGGAATGTCTATGTTTATTGAATAAAGTCATCTATATTCCTATTGATGAACAGAGATCATCAAACATTGCACTCAAGAATAGAAGCTTCCTGGGATAGAATAGTTGTTTGTATTTCCTCTTTTTAGATTAAGTCATCCATCCATTATCACTTATTAGAAAATAAGTCACTCATCCATCCATTATCACTTATTAGAAAACCGGTCACTCATCCATCCCTTTTTATTCATCACTGGGAAACTGGTCCCATTATATCCACTCGGAACCACCATCCCAAACGGAAAAGGAGCTGCATTAAGGTCTGGACCGGGTGGTTATCCCCCGATGTTGATGCAATGATTTTCAAGGCATCAACATGACCCAAGGTTGAAAATTCCTATTGATGTGCTCTTTGGATCTTATGGACTCCCTGCCCAATCTGCATCAGTGAAGCCCTGTAGCTTCACTCCCTCTATCCATCTATACCATAATCCATATTAAGATGTCCCTCTGAGGTATCTCAAAACATGCTTAGCTTCCTTCCCAAATAGCTTGGTAGGCTGAACCCTAGCTTGAATCAGTTGGTTCACCGCATAGCACAAATTTGGTCGTGTGTTCTCTAAGTACATTAGTTAACCCACAAGCTACCTATACACAGTAGCTTCTACTACTTCTCCTGAAGTAGCATCCTCCTTCCTCCAGTTTCCTGCTAGAGGAGTGTGCATGGGATTGCACTTCTCCATGTATAATCTCTAGAGTATCTCATTTGCATACTTGCCCTAAGACACAAACAACTCACCATCCTTCTTCCACACTTCCAAGCTAAGGAAGTAGTGCATGAGACCCATGTCTTTCATCTCGAATTCTCTTGAAAGGTCATCTTTGCAATACATGATCAACTTATCATCACCTGTCAATATGAGTTCATCAACATAAAGAACAACGATCAACTACTTACCTTCCACCATGATGTGGTATAGGTTCACATCCGCTTCACTCTTTCTGAATCCCAACCCGGTGAAGTAGTTGTCGATCCTAGTGTAACAAGCATGAGATGCTTGCTTCATCCCGAAAAAATCTCTCTTGAGTCGGCACACATGCCAATCATGATCGAAAGTCTCAAAACCTTCTGGATTCTCTATGTACACCTCCTCTTCAATCTTGCCATTGAGGAATGCAGTCTTCACATACATCTGATGGATCTTCCAACCCATCTGTGCTAATAGTGCGAACATCGATCTGATAGATGACTACCTTGCAACAGGAGAAAAATTCTCATCATAGTCAATCTCCTCAACTTGTGAGAAACCACAGGCAACAAATCTTGCCTTATGTTTCTCCACACTACCATCAGTAGCTATATTTACCTTGTAAAGCCAATGGGAACTCACAATTGACTTGTTCTTCGGTCTTGGAACCACATCCCAAATATTGTTCCAAGTTAAGCAGTCATACTCCTCCACCATAGCATCAACCCAAATCATCTACTACATTGCCTCCTCAAAGGAAGATGGCTCAGCCTCAATACATTCCCCAACAAGGGCCATGTATCCAGTGTACCTATCAGGTGACCTCCTATGTTTGTGTTGAGAATATAGTTCTCCCACATTCTCTCTCGTATCAAACAATAATCTCTCAGCTTCTCTTGAGCACTTCTGCCCATCTGTGGAAGACTCTGCTTGAGTGGATTCCTCCATTATTGCAACCTCTGCATGTGGCTAATCCGCATCAATCTGAGGCTCCTCCTCCTTAGGAAAAAAAGGTTCCTCCACAACCTATAGTTGGAGCTCCCTCTCAATGGAAACTCTCATGACCTTCTGCTCATCAAATTTTAGATCTCTACGTACCAATTTCCTTTGACTAGTAGGAAAGTACACCCGATAGTTGTGAGGTGTATCAATGTACCCCACAAGTATCCCCAACTTAGTTGTCAGCTCAAGTTTCTTCCAGGCATCCTTGGTCACATGGAAAAATACCAATGAGCCAAAGATCCTAAAGTTACCCACATCTGGTCTCTTCTCGGAGAAAGCTTCTTCTGGTGTCTTCATCCCAAGAATGCGATGCGGGCTTCTATTCTCCAAATAGACCATTGTGTTGCATGCATCTTCCCACAAATGAAGTGGTAGGCCTTGGTCATGTTGCATCACCTAAGCTACCCCCACAATCATTTTGTTCTTCCTTTCGGCCACCCCATTCTGCTGTGGGTTATGAGGTGCCATCAATTCCCATATAATTCCTTCTGCTACACAAAATTCCTTAAACTCTTGAGAGACATACTCTCCACCATTGTCATTTCTGAAGGCCTTGATCTTCTTCCCTGATTCTTTCTCAACCAAATCTTTGAACTCATAAAACTTTGAGAAGGTTTGATCCTTCTTCTGCATGAAAGAAATCTAGCATTTACGAGAAAAATCATCAATGAAAATCACATAAACCTTTGTGTCATAGTGGATGTTGTCTTGAATGGTCCACACACATTAGTATGAACTCACTCTAAGATCGTCTCAGCTCAATTGTCTCGATCATGAAAGGAAGTCTTGGCATACTTTCCTAAGGTACAACTTTTGCATGTGTCCACTTGCTCAAGTTTACCTTTGGAAAGTCTGGTAGAAATCTGTTGCATTATGTTCAAGGCCCCATGATTCAAGTGGCCCAATAGTCTATACCATAACTCGCCAATGTCTTTGCTTTGCACCAATTCATCTTTCGAACTTAATGTAGCACAATCATCTACCTCTACTTTGTAGAGGTTCTTCACTCGAATCCCAATCCTCTTGGTCTGACCCGTGAATATATGTCTTAGGAATGCCTTTCCTTTACTGAAGACAACATCGTAGCCTTTTTATTCCAACATCATGACCAATACCAAGTTCTTCATCAATCCAAACACATACTTCACATCTATTACGGTGAGAGGAGCTCCATGCTCCCTCTGAAAAGTAACCATGCCCACTCCTAAAACATTGTACTTCCTATCATCACCCATATATATGCACATCTTGAGGTATTTCTCCTCCAAGGTACTGAATAAATTCTTATCACCAGTCATGTGGAATGAGGCTCCAATGTCAAGGTACCAAACACAACCCAACATCGATGAAACTATACATGCAGTGAGGGTAAAATCCAATTCGAACTGAGAGGCTAATTCCTCACCTTCTGATACTTTCGGGGACACCTTCTTGGATTTCTTCAATGGGAAATTAGTTGCATAATGACCCACCTTATGACAATTAAAGCATCTCACTTTAGATTTGTCAATCTTCTTCCCTCCATGAGAAGAATTCAATTTGGAATGGGAAGCCTCCCCTTTCCCTTTCCTTGCCTTACATGCTAAGGCTAGATTTTCTTCATCACCATGCTTAGATGAAGAACCATCTTTGGTGCTCCTCCTGATCTCCTCCTACATCAAATCCGACCAGAGTCGTTCCCAATCCGATAGTTCCTCTCTTGCATTCACAGAGTCCTGGTAGCTATGCCAGCTCTTAGGAAGATAGAGGAGAGAAAGACTCACCATATCATCATCGACTATAGTTACTCCTACACTACCACGTTCATCTCTATAGGTTGTGAGCTTGTTCAGATATGTAGAAATAGTATCACCCTTTTCCATCTTTATTTTCTGAAGCTTATCCTTGAGCACCAATTTCCTCTGGTCATTGTTGTTCTAATAGAGATCCTTCATTTTCTTCCACGTTGAAAATAGAGTCTCCTTCCTATGGAGACTTGAGACAATATGGTCTCAAACTCCTTCAGAAGAATCTGCCTTGGCTTCACCTCCATTCAGCCAATTCTTGCGCTTTAGCCACAGCTAGCTTGGGGATTTCTTGATCAATGAAATCCTTCAAACCATTGCCTTCTAATACTACTTCCATGTGATCCTTCCATGCTATGTAATTTGAGCTGTCGTCCAATGCATACTCGAGTCTCAAGCCATTGAACGCCATTGTCGAACTTATAGTTATGATAAGAATTATATTTAACTTCCCCAACCAAGAACTTCAAACTTTGAATTTTATGTTCCTAAGTATATTGTTTACTACTTCAATCACCTTTTCTCTAATACCATGTAGAAATTCTCATTGTAGATTACCTGATAATGCAATATACTAAAGAAAAATACTTAATCTACTTCTACAATCAAACTTGCGAAATCTTAATCAATTTGAGCAAGATCAAATAGAACACATATAACAGAGAAGAAGAATCAATACACATGAAAAATAGAAGAATACTCTGGGGAAAGCCTCAACTAAAAATCCCGCTATCTATATTATCATACAAGTGGAAATATATTAGGATTACACAACTTTATCTCTGATAGCTATCCAGCTCTCAGTACAATCCCTCACTGCTGCTCATAGATAGAATATATAGCTCATACGCCCTTCCTCTGCCCTCCAAGCCTCCTATTTCCTCACGTATTTTTCCTTGGGTGTTCATGCTATAACCTTTTGTGACACTGATCTCACACACTACTCCAACACATTGTAAAACTGTGCAATCTCAAGGAATGAATTCCTTGTGCATGAAAGAGATTTTATTATGGGAAAATTCTTGCAACTGATAGTACATTGTCCTTGCCTTTAATCTCAATTGGGTCTTTGTCTGAACTAACATGCATGAGTTATTTATGAGAGAATATTCAATTATCTGCAGTACACTAGTTTCATGCATGCATGCATTAACTGACTAAACTCACAATTAGTTCGTCCAACAGTTTGGAACTAATTTAACTAGACTTAACTCAATTAACTGAGCTAAATAATTACAACTCAAATACAACTCATCCTTATCTCCTTAATTAAGGGATAATCTCCTCAATCAAAGGAATAACTACTGCATGACTTCACAAAGACTTCAGCTTGAATTTGTCCAACTAATTAACTCAAGATGAATTAATTAATTATTTTCCAAGTAGCTGGTGAGACTAAATTTGAATTTTAATTCTCAATTTTAATTCGAGGAAAAATTAAAATTGGAATATTCTTGTTGTCACATTTCAACATATCCTTCAACAGATCCTCTTAAGTATGAGAGTATTGATTATAAAATTATTCAGGATATGAAGTGAGCTCGTGCCAACATCTTAATCCTTGATCTTGCAAATATAATAGAACAATGTGAACTATTAATCCAAGACTTTTTATCATAGCCTCCGTTAGGTAACATAGTTTCTACTTCTCAAGTTATGTCCAATAAGTCTTGTGACATTCTCAAATATGTGGTAAATTTGTTAATTTAAATTATAATACTCTCTACTCGCCATTCTTTTTTATGTTTGAAATATTTAATTACAATTTCCATAATTGTCTTGTTGATTCCGGTGCATAAGAAAATGTTATGCCATGATCTATTACTAAGAAAATCAACATTAAATGGAAAAATACCGATACAAAGATCATATAGTTGGACATTCACTGGTCTAAAAAGTTGGTGAAATCCATAATTTTGTCATCCACTTGTCATCAAACCATAGAGTTCACTAGTGTATTGATATTGTAATTGTTGGCATATTGTAAGCCTATGGTTTTCTTCTAATTATAGATTGGTCTAGCAAACTAGAAGGGTATTTCTCAACAAATTGGACACACTTATAGCTTCCTTACAAGGGCAAGAATAATTAAATTCTAGTAGAGAATGAGCCTTGCATGAAGTACACTATGACACCACTTTAGGGACATAATGAGCTAGTTCTCTTTTTGTTGGGTGTGGAGCCTGATTATCTTATGTATTCAAAGGCCTCAGCCAGATGCATACCCCAAGAAGACTACACACCCCTCCACGCGGG
Source organism: Pinus taeda (assembly GCA_000404065.3). NCBI lineage: Eukaryota > Viridiplantae > Streptophyta > Pinopsida > Pinales > Pinaceae > Pinus > Pinus taeda. The sequence continues at coordinate 18,345 of APFE031303035.1, forward strand.
GGGTGGGGCATGGTGCCCCCGAAGTTAAAAATAGATGTAAAATTGCCTTGTAAAAGTCTAGTAATTTCTAGTCAATCTAGGTTGTTCATTAGTGTTGGCTAGTTGAATTGTTTATGAATTAAACATTCAAGTACCACATTAATTGTCGACCAGGGAAAGTCTTTTTATTTCAAAGGCACTGCGTACTGTATGTACTTAAAGTCTAAAAGCATCGAAAGCTGTAGTATACGTAATTCTTATGCTATGTCATTACAGTACTTGTTAAAATGAAAACAATTAATTAGAATTACAAATCTGAAAAGCAAAATAATGGACGCTCTGTTGGCAGAGGATCAGGACCCTATCCTCCAGATGGGGACGTTCAGCACCTGCCCCTGTAATCAGAATTACTGATGCACAATGCACTCTCATTCACCGGTGAGAAACAAAACTCAAAGATCAATGAAACAGAGCACTAGTAAAGCAAAGAATACCAGAGGTAATGCTATCAAATCCACATAGAGTACCGAAAAGAAATTACTGCACACTTACACACTTGACAGGAACGTAAATGGGTGAATCCTGTGAAGAAGGTGGGCCCAGTCCCTCTCACAAGATTCCCCAGGAAAACGAAGACGGAATTAGGTGCTCAAAACAGTTTTATATTCATCTGCCAAAAAGATCAAATACAATAGGACTCAGACTTGCTAATGTTCTCAGAATCTCAATTACAGACCGACGTTAGACATCATCGTTTCATGTAGATGTCTCCTCTTTATAGAGGAGACATCTATTACAATAGAATATTACATCTTATTCAGTTAACCCATTTTGTCAAAAATAAGCAATTCAGAGTGCTGTTACAACAATATGATAATACATCCTTTTCTTGAGCTTTAGCTGTTACATGACGGGTAACTGATTTTGACTGTCTTCTCGGGATCTTCATGTTCCTTCGCCATTTCCCCATGTTGTTTATGCTGACTATGTTCCTTTTTCTTTAGACTTCCGCTTGATTATGCCACGTCACAATTCTCTAAATAGCTACCATCTGTTGTCCATGGCTGTTACAAAATAGCTTGCTTTAGGTAATCGCTGTTGCTGGTGTTGCAGCAACTGTGTAGTTGCTATTTCTGGTGTTGCAGCAACTGCGTAGTTGCTGTTTCTGGTGTTGCAGCAACTGCTCATTATGACTCCTGCAAGCTTAACACAATTATTTGACAATTTAGTCAGCGTTTCCAAGGATAAGTATAAAGATATTCACGAATATGAAATAAACAATTAAACATAGACTTGTGGAAGGTTACTTCATACCTTGGGGTTAATATGTCATTATGAAATAAAAGCCTTTACTTATGACTGCAAAAAGGGTAATTATACGACAAAAGATAAGGTCAAAAATAGGTCAATTGTGAGTCCCAACATCCCCCCCAACTGAAGAGATTGCATGTCCCCATGCAATGTCTAATCTGAGTCTGAGTCAGAAAACTGGGACGAACAATGAAGATTACTAAGATAATAGCTGGAGGAAGTATCATCGAACTTTTCTCTGAAACCACAAACAGTTCGCATCTGTTTCCATACTGCTGCCTCTTCTCTGTTAGAAAGTCCAAACTTACCCTTATATTGATCACCTCGCAACCATAAAAGTGGGAACTTGAATCTGTAGCCTATCCATTTCTCTGCACAAAATTTCACGCTCTCAACATACCGAGGTATCCTTGATAATGCTACTTGCAGATTTGATGGGTTATACGGGTGATATTCTTTCCTTTCTGTGGGGCAGTTATCCCAAAATAGTTTATTTGCTTGCACAACCAATGATGCTTTGGTTTTTATATACTGTTGACAGTCTGTTAGGACCTCTGTTCGCAGTTTCATAACATGATCCTTCATCTCATCATTACCTATCATTTTTAAATGTTGCGAAATGAAAGTGGCAGGGTTCTGTGGTTCAGCTCGAATCCACAAAAGGCAGTTTTGTTCGTTCTGGAGGCCTGAGACATAGGCATTTTGCCAGGTGAGCTGGTTTGCCAGAAAGGAAATGAAAGCTCTCAATTGTGTGTCACCTACTACAGGTGTCATATTAATGTTTCTTTCTTCAGCCACCGCCTCATTGTGGAGGTATAATTCACATAGCAGGTTTTGGTCACTTTTGGGTGCTCCTGCAAAAGTTTTCATAAACTGATCTGCTGTGACCACTTGATAAGGCCTCCCCTCCTTGATAGCCTTCAATTGAATAAAT
>APFE031303035.1:40759-55271 GCA_000404065.3 Pinus taeda
CAAATTAACATTGTCTCAAAGTGAGTACATAGAAAAGGTGTTGAAAAGGATTAATATGCAGAATGCAAAACTAGTTGGTATACCTTTGGCTAGCCATTTCAAATTAAGTAAGGAGGTGTGTCCCAAGACTCAGGAAGAAATGGCTCATATGTCTAAAGTTCCATATGTGTCAGGAGTTGGAAGCTTAATGTATGCAATGGTCTACACAAGGCCTGATATTGCACATGCAGTGGGAGTTATAAGCAAGTAATGAACAATCCAAGAAAAGAACATTGGATGGCAGTGAAGTGGATTATCAGGTATTTGAGAGGTACCACAAATCAAACATTATGCTTTGGTGGTTCAAAAATTGCTCTACAGGGATATGTTGATGCAGATATGGCAGGTGACAGAGATAACAGGAGGAGCACTATAGGATATGTATTTACTCTAGGTGGAATAATTGTCAGTTGGGTTTGAAAAATCCAAAGTGTTGTTGCACTTTCAACAACAAAAGCAGAGTATGTTGCTGCTGCAGAGGCTAGTAAAGAAATCATTTGGTTACAAAGGTTTCTGGATGAATTAGGCAAGATGCAGGAGTTGGGCAGGTTATACAGTGATAGCCAAATGCCATACATCTTGCAAAGAACTTTGCATTTCATTCCAAGGCTAAACATATACATCTCAAGTACCATTTCATATGGTCAACATTGGAAGATGGACAATTGAAACTGGAAAAGATACACACTAGCCAGAATCCTAAAGATATGCTAACAAAAGTTGTAACCAGGGAGAAACTGAGAATTTTCTCAGTTTCAATTGGTCTTCAAGTATGTTGAAGAAGATGAGAAACAACCAGGTCCAAAGTGGATTTATTGTCTATCAAATGAAGCAGCGGTGAAGTTGCTATAATCAGTCTCCAAGTGGGACATTGTTGGGTGTGGAGCCTGATTATCTTCTGTATTCAAAGATCTCAGTTGGATGTATACCCTACGAAGACTGTACACCCCACCATCCGGGGGGGTTTTGGGGGGCCGATCCCCCCTGCTAGGGGGTCCGGGGGCCAGCGGTCCCTCGGTGGGGGTTTGAGGACAGCACCCCCGAAGCTAAAAATAGATGTAAAATTGCCTTGTAAAAGTCTAGTATTTTCTAGTCAATTTGGACCATTGATTTGGCGGATGATCTGATGGTAGAAGTTATGAACTTATGTTTAGTTTAAGGTTTTTTTCCCTAGAAGGGAACCCCTCACTATATATGAGGGAATTGTATTGTGTCTATGCATCTATGTATTCTCAGTGTGGAAGAGAGAGGAGATTGAGAGCGAAGAGGGTGTTAGAGTGGTTCTGTTGTAGGTTGTATCACTTCAGTTTTCTGGATAATATAAAAGGAAGGAATTGTTGTTTCTTTGTGGACATAGCCCAAACTAGATGAACCACGTATATCTGTTTCTCTCTTGTTTTTTTCATTTTTTGTGTTTATATTTCTTCAATATTTTATGTGTTCCATTACTCTGTAATATGTAATTTTCTAACACTTTTCAGATATCAACTTTGCAAATTATTTTCTAGAGGTCGATCATGGGTGTTACCAAGCACAACCATCACTTGTACAATCATATATATTGTTGGAGCTCCCTCCTTGTAGTCCAACTAGTGAAAATGAACTCTGTAATATAGATGTACATAATACTAGTGTAGGAACTAGATTAGTAGTTGCTAATGCTTGGGCCTTATATTTTGATGGTTCTAAGAATCATGATAGTTCTAAAGCTGGTTGTATTCTTATTGGCCTTCAAAAGAAAAGGTATTTCTTGTCATGTCAATTGGAATTTGAGTGGAAAAATGTCACTGTTGAATATGAAGCTCTCATTTTGGGGTTAAATAAAGCTATAGAGTTCAAGATAAGGGTACTTAAGGTAATTGGTGATTTATAAATCATTACCATCAATTATGGAATACCATTCACCATTTTTCACATAAATTGAAAAACTATGAATAAGAGGTATGGAGACTCATTTCAGTTTTCAAAATATTTAATATTATTTTTGTTCCTAGAACATGTAATGGTTCCACAAACATATTATCCAATGCCACTGCTAGGATGCCACCACTAGAAGATGTTTTTTGTATTGAAATTATTTATTAAGACATTTTTGCCTGACAATGTAACTAATTATTGTTTTGAGGCTTCTGGGATTAGTGCTTTGTATGTAGTTTTCTTGCAGAGTTCTCGCATCCATGATTTTTTGTAATGATGTTTCGAGCCATCCACTGTGGCTCATCATCAGGATAGATCAGAAATTGTGTAGGACAAATCTCATTAGAATTTGAATAAATAGGGTTAAGAGATGTATAGGGAATGGAAACCGACCTTGGAAAAATTCCCTATACATCTCTTAACCCTATTTATTCAAAGTATAATGAGATATGTCCTACACAATTTCTGATCTATCATTAGGATGAGCCATGGTGGATGGCTCAAAACATCGATACAAACAATCATGGATGCGAGAACTCTAGACGAAAACTACACACAATGTAATTAATTTTCATGTATTTAATAATGACCAACAAATAGTGCATTTCATGGCCAAGTCATATGTGTTTAAAGATGTGGGTATTGAAGAATATGAGCATGATAAATCTTTGAAGGATGTAGTTAGTTCAAGCATTTAAGGGGAGCACTATCTCGAGTGTGGTTTCTCTTGAGAAACTTTATGACCTGAAAAACCAATTTAGAGGACGAGTGAACAAAAAGACTCAGAGCTCAACGTTGTCATACGAAAAGGTAATTTGGGAACCAAAGTAGATCTAAAGTATGTCAATATGCATACACGTTGTTATTCTCAAGAACAAAAGGCTTTTTATCATATTTTCAAACAGTACCAACATGTTTTTTCATGCACATACGATGATCTAAAGACTTATGATAGTCACATCATTCAACATGTTATTCCTATCAAATAAGGGGTTAATCCTTTTCAAAAAAAAAAAAAAAAACTACATCTCACACTTGAACCTCTAATCTAAAAGGAGTTAAGGAAATTGTTGGATGTTTGAATCATTTTTAAAGTTTGACATTATACATGGGTTTCCAACCTCGTTATTATTAGAAAGAAGCCTAGAAAGATACACCTATGTGGTGACTTGTGCAACCTTAATTAGGATTTAGATAAAGAAAATTACCCCATGCCATCTATGGAGTAGCTACTCTAGATGGTATCTAGGTCGGAAATTTTCACATTACTAGATGCATTCTCACTATATAATCAAGTACTAGTAATATAACTAGATTGTTTCAAGACAATATTAAGGCTGAAGTGGGCAAAATTTTCTTTTAAGCACATGTCATTTAAGCTTATTAATGGTGGCACTACATTTCAATGGGACATGGACATCACATTTTTTGGATTCATTTGTAAAAGCTTAGTTGTGAACTTGGATGACGTAACAAATTTTTCTAAGAAGAGATCATATCATATTCATCATCTTAAGGATATTTTTGAATGATGTTGCAAGTATGGGATTTCATTTCATATAAAAAGGAGCATCTTTGGTGTCTCCAAAGGTAACTTATTAGGACATTTCATTGGAAAGAGTGGAATCAAAGTTGTCCTAGAAAGGTTCAAAGTTATTGCTCAAATCCATTTTCTTGTGAACAAGAAGGCAATGCAAATTTCTTAGGGAAGATGAAATTCCTACGTAAGTTCATCTCTGAATATGCATAGATTGTTAATCCATTACAGGATATTAAATAAGGATTCTATATATAAATGGGATAAAAGGGAAAATGATTCCTTTCCTAGGATTAAGCTAGTCATTACTAATGATCTAGCCTTATACATTCTATATTTTTAGCAAAAACTTCTTGTTATATACTTTTCTTATGACACATCTATTGAAACCGTATTAACATAAGAATACAATCAAGGGAATGAAAAACCTATATATTTCATGAGTGTTAGGTTATAGGTGTCGTAACTAAATTATCCTACAATTGATAAGAAATCATATGCAATCTACAAAGTGGTTAAAGATTTTAAGTCTTATCTCTTAAAATCTCACATGATTATCCATGTCACATCTAATAGTTAGAACATTTTTTGTACAACACAAATTGGGTGAGAGGAGAGCGAATTGGATGAAACGCTTACACAAATATGATCTTGAGTTCAAAATATTTCACACTGTTAAAGGCCATGATCTTGTCAGCTTGCGGCCAAAGTAATGGATTCATAGGAACAAAGCCCTCTAGGATGGGAACAAGAAATAAAGATGTATAATACTGAGCAAGTTCCTCCCACAACTAGAGTCACGTCTTGGTATTCATACATACAGTAATATTTAGAGCATGGCACCTTTCCCAATCATTTATCAAACAAACAAAAGAGGGAAACCTGCCTTAAATATTTGTCTTACCAACTTGTGCATGGTGTGCTTCTAAAATCACCATAATTGTGTCTTGTTTAGATGCTTAGAGCCTCCATATTTAGAAAGGGTGTTAAAGGACATGCACGATGGGCCAGTAGGTGGACACTCCATGAGAAGTATGACTGCACATAAGGTAATGAGGCTTGGTTACTATTGGCCCACATTATTTAAGGATGCTCATGCTTATTCCATTTAATTTCCCACAGTGCTAAAGATATGTTGGTCATGATCAAAAGTCAGTTGATCCCTTGTTACTCATATCCCTTGTTTACTCATTCATCAAAGAAACTCTAATGCATTTTATTTGCAACAAATTATTTCACTTGGTGGATCAAAGTAGTTCCCCTAAGACAAGTTAATGACCAAAAAGTCATCCAGTTTCCCAAATAGAACATAATAACTAGGTTCGACATTCCTACATTACTTGTCTTTGATAATGCAACTTATTTTTCTTCATAAAAGTTGTATGAGTTTGCCTTACAATATGGTATTGTTTTGAAGCATGAATCTAACTATAACCCATAGGGAAATGGCCTAGCCGAGTTTACAAATAAGAACCTGATCTGTATTATCAAGAAAACCATTTTCCTTGAGGAAACTAACTAGCATAGTTATTTCATGGATGCATTATAGGCTAACGATCTTACTCCTAAACGTTCTCTAAAAACCTATCGATACTTCCTTGTCTATGGAAAATAGGATATCCTTCCACCAAACATTTTCCTTCTTTCCTTACAGTGTTGACAAGAATATTAAGGAAAACCTTGTCTCCTTGTTCAAATTTGGATAAACACTCTTCTTAAGATTGAGGAAGAAAATATCAAAGCAAAAGAAAAATTTTCCATCCATCAAAATCGAATCAAGCGTTGTTTTGATAAGAAGTCTTCAAGGAACAAAATATCTATTGTGGGTGATCTAATACTAAAGTGGGACAAAACCCATGAAGAGAAAGGAAGCCACACAAAGTTTCAATCTTTATTGATTGGACCATATACCATCACTAAAGTGCTTGGCCACCATTCTTACTGGTTGAAATATTTAGATGGGAGGACTGAACCTCTTCTCGTCAATGGTTGAGACCTTAAACACTACGTATAGTAGTAGCCTTGTGTTGCATTTATTTTATATAGTTTCATTTCCTTGCCATTTGTTATTTACTTTCATCATGTCTTGTTCCTCTCATTTCATTTGGTTAGTGTACATAAAAAATACCTTGTGTTTGAATATATGTATGGCTCAAAAGGACTAAGTGGAAAAAAAACAAGGATTGTGACAATCACAACGATTGAATATATGTTAGTTCTCCTTCTTTGTTTTGGAAATACCATAAGTAATGTCAAGATGGATAATATGATACATGTAAGAGAAAATGCTTGAGTAAAACCATGGCACCCACATCTATTTAACATCCTTATTCATTAACTTGGTGTCAAAATTACTTGGTGTTGTTCATGCTAATCCAATCAAGTAGAGAAAGGAAAGGGGAAAACCAATAGCAAGAAAATCAATATCATAGGTATATATAACCTGTTATTGTTTAACAAAACACAATTTTCTAGAATTTTCCAACAGCATCAATTTATTGACTGTGGAAATATAGATGCTAAAACATATATAACCTTTTCTTAAATAATGACCTCTTCTTCTCTTAATAATTTTGGACCCTCTTTCACCCCTCTGTAAACACCCCTCCCCTATCTACCCAGTTTCACTGACCTATGAGGGTATACATGAGAGAGGGAGCTACTATGAAATGACTCAACTCTGTAAGTATAATTAAGAAAGTGGAATCATCAACTAGAAACTTACTAACCTCCTTCAAGTGTTGCAGGACCCCTAGGAGCTAAACACCCACTCCAGGTGCCCAAACCCCAATTTAAGTTTATTTTTAGTGAGTTAGAGCCCAAGTCACACTGAGGACAAGGAAAGGTAGTGATTGTAACCTTCTAGTATGTTGGGGCAGGGTCCCCTAAGGTGAATTTTGGGGCAAAAGCCCAACTTTTGTGGCGAAAAGCCCAAGTTTTTGTTTTGTAAAATGAAAATTATCCACAAGTTTTGGTCATGGAGTGTGTAGATAGTAAAGTTTCATAAAGGATTTTACCCTTCTTTTATGTAAGTTGTGTTGGCTTTAGTAGATCTACCCATGGTCCGCAGACCATGGGATTGTATAAAAGGGAGATTCTTAGAGAGTATAAGGCAGTTCAGGTAGAATTGATGAAGAAGATGAATGTCATGGGTGAGTAGAAGGAAAGAGTGAAGAGTATTAGAGTAGAAGTGAGGCTCTACAGTTGTGTGCGTAGAGGCCTATAGTATAGTCCACATCTAAGAGCACAGACCCTTACAGCTGAGTGCGCAACATAATCTTGAGTCTAAAAGCATAACTGAAGTATCAATAAAGAGATTATTCTAGAAATATATGTGTTTTGTCTGTTTACTTCTCTTATGAATGAATGTGTTTATGCTATAATAAATGATGGTTTTATGATTTAATACTTTATTGATGCATGATTTTGCATGGTTTACATTGTAATATGAATGCAAGTAATATTATCTGTTTATGCAAAGAATATCTTAATGCATGTTAAAGTTATCAGACACTTAAGCTGATATGGATAAACACAGGAGTAGAAGTAATAATAGGTGCGCATAAGTGGTTGATTCCCCTGTTTAGGGTCCGCAAAAGATAGTCGTAGAACTTCGCGAAGGTTTAGAGTTCAATTAAGAGAAGTATATCGATAAGCCCTAGAATGCTTATTGATCTGCATGAAGGTAGGTTGAGGGCACAAAGTGACATCATGCTAATCTCTGGGTGTGGAAACTTGGTGCCAGCATCCCCCCATACTGCTTTAGGCAAGACTTCAATCCGTGCTCCATGGGTTAATGCCAAAAGGGATAGTAATGTAGGGACTTCTTTGGAAAACTTAACTCTGAACCTAGGTCTAGACCCCCTAAGCTAGCAAATGGTTTTGTTTCCAAGACTAGGATATGCATAAAGAGGTGTGATGTTGGATCACTAGAATCCAACTAAGAAGGAAATTGAGGAATGGTTGGAAAGAAAGGTCCAAAAATTCATGGCACAAGAAAACAAGAATCCTTGATTGACGAAAGAATAGTGGTTGGATAGGTATTTATACACAGAGATACACGAAAAAAATTTGTTCCTTCCCAATCGAGCTATACGAGTGGATCACTAAATTGGCAAATGGCCAAGGAATATGGAGACTTTCAGTCCAATAGTGTGGACCCTAGAGCTAGTGTAGAGATTAGAAGCCTCTAAAGGTAAGATCACACGCACTGTCGATCACTGGCTTGATCGTGTCATCGGAGGATTTGTGATAGAACTCAGGGACGATACCTCTGTTAGCTATAGTGAAGTAGAGCAGTGCTTCTTCAAAGGACCGTGAGGTATGTATTTAAGATCTTTGAATCCTTATATTAAGATGCTCTTATGTGAAAATTGGGTTGTGAAATTACCTTGATGTTCGGGGCTACACAAAGTGGGAAGATCTTCAGGGATAGAGGAAGAATAGGTCCTCAATATAACCCGCTTATTGAGCCTCCTCTAAGTGATGATGAAGGAGTAGCACAGGCTTCACTATAGAGTGTTGTCCAGTTAATAAGGAAATAGTTCCTGCAAACCCCGATCCGTCCACACCCCCTCCATGTTCACCTCGACAACATACACCTTCCCACAGCACCACCACCTCCACCACCATTCGATAGGGCGAATGCAGTGAGGTTGCCTATTTTCAACGGCTTGGGAAATGAGGACCCGAACCTGTTTTGGTTCATTGCAAAGGCTGTCTCGACAACCCTAAATATTATAGATGACCAGATGAAGAAATCGACATTGGTTACTGCTCTACACGATCACGCTTAATATGGTACATTAAGTACTGTACTAATAACTCGACGGTTTCATTAGCAGACATCTAGACTGCACTGAATAAGGAATTTAGTATGCCCAAATCTGAATCGAAATCAATCGTTAGATTTAAGGAAATCATGATGAGACTTTGAAAAACACCCTGGGAGCTGGATCAGAGGTTGAAATTCCATTTCCTTGAAGCTAACATGAATCTTACAGATGGACAACAGTGCAAATTGTTTATAGCTTTGCTCTTGCCTCACCTAAGGATTGCGTTATAACAACAAAGGATTGGGACCCAGGTGGAAGCCCTGGATATTGCAATGATATTGCATGAGACACTGATTCTAGATGCTTCTTTGGGTGTTCAAGAGATTCACATGGATTTGTAAAATCTTTGCCTAGAATTCCAAAGTCTAAAAAAAGAGAGAGCAGCTCGGCCAGAGGTGCACGAAGATGTTTGGTGTCTAAAGTGTAAGATCTAGGGGCATGACAAAGATCACTGCCCTGTCTTCAAGAATTATGTTGCAGGAGGAGGGCCAATGCCTCTAAGGCTAGAAGCTCAAGCTGGGCCAAGAACAGGTCCCGCTTTATGGTGTGCTATCTGTCAGGTAGCTAGAAAGCATGCGAGAAACAATTACCATTTGCTATAGAAATTTGTGCAAACACCACAATAGCTCTTTTGTAGCGTCTGTAAATCGATGGGTCATGATGAGCATAACTGTTGTAGATATGTGATAATGATGGATAGAACGCTCGTCTAGCAAGTGGAGGTAGAAACTTAGCCTCTGGATCAAGGCACTATGGGAGCGCAGGGAGGATATAAAGGGGGAAGATCAGGCCGAGGTAGAGGAGGGCCTGGTAGAGTTTGAGGGCAAGTTATTTGCTACAAATGTGGAGTGCCATGACGCTATGCACGGGAGTGTACAAGCCCAACATGTCTGTCTTTCCAATACTATACACAATTTGATCACGTGGTAGGAGAGTGCGCTGTATTAATAGCTAGGATGCGGGAGAAGGGGATGCAGCGTCAACAACCTACCCAGAACCATGCAAATGTTGAGGGTTGAGCCCCGCGAAGAGGATCCTTACGTGAATATCATGCTGCAAAGTTTCATGAGGAATGGCAAAGATAAGGGGAAGCAGTCTGAAGAAAGTGAACGGGTCTGCAAGGCTCTAGAAAAAGAGGTTGGATTTGATTTAAAGCACACGAAAAAACCTTCATTGAAGCAAAGAAAAGCTTCGCTGAGGCTTCTACCTCAAGAAGCTAGGATAAGCAGTCTGAGGAGATGGACCCCTCCATGCTTACTACATTCTTGGAGACCTGTATGAAGCTGCTACATGATACCAAGGTCGTGAAAGGATTACAAGACTTAATAAATAAGTGTGCCAGAAAAGAAAATTCCCTTGAGGGACCTCATGTAGCAAGAATAGGGCATGAGATGAGACTCACTACGCAAATAGGAGAGTATGAAATGGATCAAGCTATCCTAGGTTTGGGGTCAGATGAGAATGTTTTGCCTAAACAAGCATGGGAGAGAATGGGGAGACCTACACTGCAGTGGTCTCTGATTCAATTCAGGACGACAAATCAACAAAAGAGTATCCCCATGGGAAGGTTACGGGGAGTAACAATATATATTGAAGGCACGAGCGCATTGGTTGATTTTGAAGTGATCGAGATTGTTGATGACAACAATCCCTGCCCTACGCTCCTTCGGATAGATTGGGCTATTGACATGAATGGGGTGATCAATTTGAGGAAGCAAAAAATATAATTTTAGAAGAAATCACTCCATGTAGTAGTACCTTTGGACCCTAAAGAAGGACCACACTATACAGAACTAATCCATGATTATGAAAGTGATGACAATTTGGACCAGATTTATGCGATAACAATGCAATACCAAGGTTGGGTGAATCTAACAGTAGATGGACACATTGCATGGGACGGTGAAAGTTCTTGCAAATCAAATTCAGATGAGGAGTTGGAACACTAGAAGAATAGGTTGCATGAAGTATCTATGTTGCACTGTCACATGATTACTAAATCTTTGCACTGTGTATCATCAAAGGTAAGACGATTTCCTTATTATGATGGTTTAACTAATGTAGATAAATTTTTGGATGCATTTAAAAGGGAAGTGCCCGAGAAGCATAGCTTCCAAGCTCTAGATTGGGTGCTGCATGATACACCCATAATATGGTGGAGTATGCATAAGGACAGTTTTGATGGATGGCACGAGTATAGAAAAATAATGAGGTTTCAGTTTGGTGACCCCAAAATTGAAACTGACAGAGAAATATGATGGGAGAAGTGATCAACATAGTCACCTAGAAAAATGGAATGATGCTTATGGAGCAGAGCCAAAAATGGAGTGGGTGCATTTGTTCTATAACACTTTGGATGTAATACCTATGAATTGGTACCTAGAAATGGAGCTCTACCATGACACTCACAAGTGGGATATTTTGAGACAGGGATTTTTGTTGACCTTCAGCTTTGAGGATGGATTTGGATGCATTGATGAAGCATTGCATGAGGTCAAGGAAGCGATCTTCAGAATACCACAAGATCCCTTGGATTTGACGCAACCAGATTGGACCACCCAACTGTGCCATGCATTGGAATGATACAATGTGACTGCTGAGGAAGAAGACGAGGATCCAAGGAACGTTAATATCCTAGAGACGAAAGGTCACTGTGAAGTAGAGGGACCACAAATAGAGAATCCAGATATCACCATGCCATTGAAACTAGATAAGTGAACATTAGCATTGAAGTAGAACTAAAGTTTGCAAAGATAGGGGACTATTGGGATGATGCTACCGTGGACAAGGTCATTGAGTTGCTCCCTAAATATCAAGATTTGTTCCCTACAAAATTTTCAGACTTAAAAGGCATCATAGGCAATTTGGGAGTGACGAAAATAACCTTCAAACTAGACGCAAAGCCATTTAAGCAAAGGCCCTATTGCCTTAATCCAAATTATAAATAAAAGGTTCGCTTGGAGTTGGATAAAATGCTTGACGTAGGTATTATTGAACCGAGAGAAGAATCTGATTGGGTGAGCCTAATGGTAGTTCAGGAAAAGAAGTAGAAGGATGAAATAAGGATATGCATAGATCTCTGGAAACTGAACAATGCTTGCATTCATCATCCTTTTCCAAATTCATTCAAAAATGAATTGTTGGATAATGTTTGTGGACAGGAGACCTATTCATTCACTTATGGGGTCTCTGGATATCATCAGATAAAGATTGTACCAAAAGATAGGGGTAAGAATACCTTCACGACTGAGTGGGGATGCTTTCAGTATACGCTAATGCCTTTTGGACTTAAGAACTTGCCGAAGATCTTTTCGCGCCTAGTCATTGCAACGTTCAAAGAGTTCATTAACAAGTTTTTGGAGGTATACTTTGATGATTGGGCAGTGTATGGGCTAGTAAAATGCCATGTAGCTAGTTTGCACTTGATGTTGGATACATGCTGAAGGTGTTAGATCATGCTAAACTTGAAGAAGTGTTTATTTTGTGTACCTTTTGGAATCTTGTTGGGTCATGTAGTGTGCAGACAAGGCTTAATCGTGGACCCTAGTAAGATTGTGTAATAATCAATTTGGAAGCACCAAGGAGTGTTAAACAGCTACGCGCAATGCTGGGTCATACTGGAATTTATTGGAAGTTCGTCAAGAGTTATGCCTAGATTACCACACCAATGGAAAAGCTATTAAATAAGGATGCTACATTCTGATGGGATGAAGAATGTTAGCGGAGTTTGGATATATTGAAGGAGAAAATGGTCACTGCGTCGATCCTAGTCTTCCCAGATTGGAAGAAGGAGTTTCACATTCATGTGGATGTGTCATGTATAGCATTGGGAGCAATACTTGCATAGGCCAATGAAGGAGAGTTGGATCACCCTATAGCATTTGCAAGTAGGAAGTTGTCTAAGGCTAAAAAGAACTATTCAACAACAGATCGTGAAGGTTTAGCTATATTGTACATGCTCCATAAGTTCAAACATTACTTTCTAGGTAGTCACTTTAAGATGTATACAGACCATTATGCATTAAAGTACCTAGTCAACGAGCCTGTGTTTAGGGGGGGAGAGAATATGTAGATGGTTGTTGTTGTTTTAGAAGTATAGTTTCGAAGTAATTGTGAAGCCGAGATGACTGAATGTAGGGCCAGATCGTATGTTGCACATTGAAACAGGAGAGGATCCTACCAATCTAGAGGAAGATTTGTGTGATACACATCTCTTTGTAGTGTGCATAGTAGACAAACATTTTGCGGACATTATCCCCTTCCTGACTACGAGAATGGCTCCAGAAGGATACACTAGTCAATAGAAAAAGGAGTTGGTGGTGCACACGACAAATTTTTCTATTATTGTAGGTCACTTGTATAAGATGGGATAGGATGAGATAATGCAATGCTATGTGCCTTCTTTGGAATGAAGCAACATCTTTTCTAAGGCTCATAGAGGAGCTTCGAGAGGCCATCATGCAAGAAAAGCAACAACACAAAATATTTTACACACCGGGTTGTGGTGGCCAACATTGCATAAGGATTCCAAAGCATGTTATAGGGCGTGCGATGCATGTCAGAGGACAGGTACACCATCATGGAGGGATGAGCTTCTTTTGAATCCACAACTATCATTACAGCCATTTGAGAAGTGGGCAATTGATTTTCTAGCTCTGATTCAGCCTCTAGGAAACAAGATGGGTGCATGGTATATCATCATGACGAATGAGTATTTGACAAGATGGGTAGAGGCGCAACCTATGAAAGGCTGTGCAAGGGAAAAAACAACAATGTTCCTATTTGAATATGTGCTGACTAGGTTCGGTTTCCCAAATATTTTGATGAGCGATCGTGGTATGCAGTTCCTTAATGAAACGATCACAATGCTGACAGAAGCATTACAATTTTATCATCAGAAGAGTACATCATGTCATCCTTAGGCCAATGGGATGCTGGAAGCATTTAATAATATATCAGAGAATGCACTGACAAAATTTTAATAAGATATTTCCTCTAAGGGAGCTGCCCCTGAGGTTGTGAGTATGGAGGTTCATGCAACAGTGCCTACGGCGCCGAGGTCACCTAGCCTGAAGCCTACACTAATAAGAGAGGTCCCCAAGCCTAATAAGGATAAACAAAAGAAGCCAATTCCAGTGCATGAGTCACTAAGGAATACATGCAGCTACACAAGCCCAGAGAAAACAAAAGCCGAGCGTGTAGGAGAAGGTAAAATTGCTAGATCTCGAGGCCGAGGAGGGCATGGAAGACATAGACATTGAGGGGGTAGGCCCTATTTCTAAGCTGCCAGAATGCATCCTTCCATGCCAGGTCAAAGTGAAGGTCCCAAAGGACCGAGATGGGGGATATTTCCTCCTTAACACAAGCTTGCTGCCATAAAATATAACTTCTAAAGGTCCGCGCTTAGCGCACATCCAACATCTAAAGCTTGAAGATTGGGATTTGGGGGACATCGAGTGGCTGCCCCACCTCACTACAGACACCTTCATGAAGAAATTTTTCTAAAACGAGTCTGGTGTCACCGCGCTGGAGTCGATGGAATGGATTCACGTGGTAAATAAATGAGGGCTCTGGAACCTGATCTGGGTTCCTCACTATCAGCACGCACCAATAAATTTGCTAGTCATTAAACAGTTGTTGTGCCTTATGCATGACGAGTGCTTGTGGTTGAGCGAGCCGATACCATTCAATAATATGTTGATCCATCGGATCACATTGTTACCTCATTCTGGACTAAATGTGGCCAAGGCGTTTGGCGGAAAGATAGGCGAGTGTGACCTCGCCGAGAAGATGAAAGACAAGTTCAAACTTGTCAAGAATCTGTGTGGGTATTCCATTTCCAGTATTACTGACCCCACGGTGAAGGTTGCCACTGACATTTTGGCTGGCAAAGTGATGAGGAAGTGTTGCACGGACGAGGTGCTGGCACCAGTAGTTTTATTGTTTTGAGGTTTCTGTGATTTGTATTCTACGCAGAGTTTTCTTTCGGGATTATCACATCTATAATTATTTGAATCAACGTTTCGAGTCATCCACTGTGGCTCATCATTAGTATATATAAAAAAACGGATAATCTAGATCTCGACAGAATGAATAAATAGAAGTGTAAGAAAGTGTTGGAACGGGAATGATGGTAGCCGACCTATTTTAGGTCGAGTTAATTAATAATTAATAATACTTAATA
>APFE031303035.1:69335-96756 GCA_000404065.3 Pinus taeda
ATATAAAAACATCCAGTGTACATCATTGCCGAATAGATGATCATCCAAATCAAAGGATGATGTGTCATTATCATCAGTCTGTCACACAGACGATCGTCTCTCCTATGTACACGAAAATGAGTTTATAAAGCTGAGCATGGGAATGCCCGCCTCAGCTAGATCATGAAAAATGTTATCAAAATAATGTATTGTATTGTATCTTATTACAGGTCACCTCCCAGCTCAGAAAAACTTCGGATCCTCATAGTAAAGCATTTCACCTGACATCAAAAATGATTAATGACCTCATGCTTTAGGGGGCAACTATTATAGAAATTTTTTGGCACTTCAACCCCAATCACAAATGTCCATAAACTGAGGGATCCTAAGTCCCTAAAAGTGTTGCTTCATTGCCTAAAGGAACAAGGTCAACTGATTACATCATCTCCCAGAAGTTCTCCACCTGCTCATAAATGGTCAAAACTAGACCATACTGAAAGCTTAATGCAAAGGGTGTGATGCATATCACCTTCCCAATGTACAGGGTGCAATGCATACTATTTTGCTCCTCTATAGGGTGCGATGGTCGGAAATGGACAAATGGCAAGGACAAAGGTGCGAGGTGGAAGATCATGGAATATTCCAGAAGCTTCCCCTCTGACACTTGCCACTCCATTTTCGACCAGGGATGAGTAAGAGATCATCATTCTCCAAGTGGAAGCAGGAACTATCAGAGACAGGACACTAATCAAGATCCCAAAAGACGACTCACCTCTCTGTAATCATCTATATATGGATCCCTCATCACAGAGATCCAAAGGCTGGAATTTTGTATCTTATAGAGAAGTGTTGTTGTTATTCTAGTGTACATTCAAAAGTGTTGGGTGATCTAGCTTTGCTTGAGGTGAAGAAGGGCTTCTTAGCTGGAGGATGATGCTGGGACAGAGCACATAGTTGTAATCTTCTTGCTACTTTTCATCTGAATAAATCTATTGTTGTTTCCTTCCATATTCTTGTGTACTTATTTATATATGCTTGTATATGGTTAATGCATATCTGATCCTCCATTATTTATGAACTTAGATCCTTGTTTCTTGCATAGTTGTATGTTGTTGTGATTCTACAGGTCCTTTTGAAGCTGAACAGACAAAGAGCAAGCGGCAAAAACTCTATCAAGAAGGAGAGGAAATCGAGTGCAAGACTGTGGTTGGCCCTCTTATTTCTCCTCTCATCTATTTACATAAAAGGAATCAATAGTAGACTTTGATTGTTTGTTTCTAAGATAGCCACCCATCTTAGTGGGAATATCAGCATCCATGTGGACATTATTCCCGTATAACAGGTCTTGATACTTATCAATTGAAGACCTAGAAGAAGAATTTTATTATGTTTTCCTCTCTAGAGGTGAGAGATTTTGGCCCTGCTCAGAGAAGCCTATATTTTGTGTCACTTGTCTTTATTTCGATAATTTTCTTGATGAAAAGAACACGCTAATAAGCTAACAAAGTAAAATATCATAAGTAAAAGAAGAATAACCAGATCGAAAGTAATTATCAAGTAGAGAAATTATTAACATTGAATGCCCTAGATTTCTTAACATGGTATTGGAGCTAAGGTGCTAAAGACAAGAAAGGAAAGGAAAATAAAGATGACATACAAATAAAACTTCAAAAGGGGAATCAAAGAAAGTCAAAGGTTATCAAAAAGTCCAAGACCTACATCATAAGAATGGAGCAGGAAGAAAAAGAAAAACCCTAGAAGCACTTTAGATCATCAGGGATGATAAATCAAGCTCTCTCTCATCAAAAAGGATATCCATAAACATCAATAAGAAGGAGGAAGCAAGAATAAATTTCACAACTAAGTCCATGACTATATCCGATAATATCAAAATATTTTTTTGCAAGGAAAATAATAAACTAGTTGGGGCTGCAAACTTCCTTGCATAGAAGAATAGGACTGGCCTCAATCTTATTAAGAATGGGGTCATGATTCAAATTAAGGGATCAATAACCAAACCTCCAAAATAGGATACTCAAGCTCATGCTAAATACATGTAGGGAAAAGTGAGAGCTCAAAACATTCTTATAGAATCTATAAAATAATCTCTAATTCCATATGTATCAAAATTACAAACTACAAAAGTCATATTTGACAAACTAGTAGATTTGTTTTCTGTAAGTACCACATGAGAAGTAATATCCTTAAGGAAATAACTATAAAAGCTAAAGATATCCAAGGAATATGGAATAGCCTCATACTTCATGAGGATATCAGAAATTTGAGATCATATACAAGAACTAGGAGAAGTTATGTCTGACAAGGAGATGACCACAGTGATAGTAAATGAACTACCAAAAAAATGGGGTTGTTTCACTTCAAACTTATATGGGAAGAAATAAACAAGATTAATGATCACTATGTAAGACCGAATAAATCAAACTAAAATCAAAGGATGATGTCAAACCAAGCAAACAAAATCAAGCATATGCTACAATGATAAGAAGAAAGGGAAAATTTGGAAGGTTTGTACCCTCAAGGAAAAAGAACATGGATAAGGTAAGGTGCTTTGGATGTTAGAAACTTGAACGCTACGAAAGCGATTGGCCTAATCGTGGTAAGGAAAAAAGGAATAGATAAGGATTACACATTATGGAAGAAGTGTAATAACTTGAGTCAAAGAATACTAGGAATAAATAAGTCAAATATCTCTACTATCACTAAGGTGATCTTCTTCTCAATAAGGTACCTTTTAATTGTAAATTATGGTCTTGATGCAGTTTAAAATTAGATAGGATGCATATCATTAGAAAAATAACATAGAAACATTAGAAGTAATAGCTCATGACATGGGAACAAAGTATGTCTGGTCGAAATCCTACTAATTAGAAAGCTATTAGGGAACCTCATGAGTATTTATAAGAAGCAAAATATAATCATCGACTATGATCATCATAGAAGAAAACATCTGTCAGATGAGGACATAAAATATCCTCGATTTTCTCTGATAAAAGTCTCATCAAAGGAATCACCGATAGAGAAGGAAAAAAAACTTATTAAGGAATTCCAACTTGTGGGATTCAAGGAATAATATGATGACACAACAAGGAAAGAAGCTTTGAAGGATAAAGTCCCTTCAAATGAATCCACTACAAGAAGTCTGGATGACTGAAAGAAAAATGAGGTACGCTCAGATGGATTATTATGAAGTCATATGGTTACAATATGATCTAGGGAAGAAATGATCTCCTCCTCCTAGGTATTGAAGAAGAGCATAAGTCACACTAGATGAAAACAACATAATATATGCAACATAAGGAAGATGACTACAATCAAGATTGGAAGCTTCTGGGAATGAAGTGTGTGAAAAAAAGGAAGAGATTGTAATAATATACAATGATGATAGTAGGAATTCAAAGTCCAAGAATAGTTGACTACAATATCTCCTAGAAGAAGTAGGAAAAAAGATAGAGACCCTTAACAACGAATATTTGTGGAAGATGTGTCAATCTGCATGCACGATGTCGATACTTACAGGAATATGTCATGGTGAAATATCATCGCAAATGTAATTCTAATTTGAAGTGTACATTGATTATTTTTTAACTAACATCTGGTTGGGCTTATGTAGAACTGTAAAATGGATGATCTATGAATGACTTCCAAGCAAATCATATGAAAGGATGTAATGTTCTTCCAGAAATATGGTATTAAAGAAGAATGACATGAAGCAAAGCCAGATGGAAAATCTGATGGACCACTTTCTGATGAGTTAGGGACATGACTAACTCATGGACAAAAGTGATGGATGATCTGTGCGCTGTATACAAAAGTTTTGTAAAGTTGAAGAATCACTAAAAGAAATTCATTGCATCGAAGATATGATCTCTTCATGTAGCCAAGTGTTCTATAGGTACCTAGTTAAGAGGGAGCCTGAGAATAAGTTTCTTACTTGGAAGAAACTCAAAAATTTTGAAGCCGTAAGCTTAGGTACATTCCTATTTGATAGGAACCAGTACATCATAGGAATAAAAAATATCCTAGAATAAGAAGGAGTGATAGATATGTTTCTCTATGCTTCACCTGTGAAGACAGAATGAAGGATTGTGTAATGATTTGGCATCTGATGATCTTGTGGGACGTTTTAGGGAATCTCATGGAAGAGTAGTCATAGGGGACCAATATTCTTTTTGGGGCTAGGTAGTCCAAGAAAGGAATAGCCCTCATGGAGCATATCTTGAGAGAACCCGGGTGGGGTGTGTTCTAAGAGAGGCAGTGATGAAGATGACTATAAATCATTTGTCTCAACAACATTTTTATCTATAAATAGAGCTATTAGTGAAGGCCTTGCTATATCAATGTTGGGTTGTATGATTCTATACAAATGAGTTACAAATCCAAATTCTTCTTAAGTGAAATTATTCAGATTGAGAAATTCCAAGGTACCATTATGAATAACCCCCTAGTTAAGAGTGAGTGTTGAAAAAGTGTAATTAGGTTTGGTCTTCATAATGACATGTAATTATTTTATGTAAAAAATGTAAATAATAAAAATGAAATTATTATATTGACTTGTTCATAGGTGTCATGAGCAAGGAATATTTTTTTTTTTAAGTCAAGACTCCCATTGAGAGTATTTAGTATTTATTCATCTAGTCATAAAAGAGTCATTGTCATGTAAATGAAGTCATGTTACACTTGAAAAATGGTCAATGTTTTCTATGTAAAGTATCCTCCAAGAACGTTTCACAAACCTATTCAAGTAGGCCTACAAACATCGAAGGAGATTCCAAAATAGGTTAGACTACAAGCTGGCCTAAATACCCAGATAAGAGGGGTATAAGTAGGGTAACTCGACTTCCATTCCAAACATCAAGTTCGAACTCAATTCTATGGAAGAAATGCAGAAAGAAGTGTGAAAAAGTAGGAAATAAGAAATGGTTTTCTTTAACGTAAAAAGGACACTCTTCTATGGTATCAAAGAAAGAAACTTTTTGGGTAAATCAAAGTAGAATCGTAGTGTTATGAAACCAGCTCAAGAAAAGATAGATCAACGCCTTAGAATTCAGCCTCTTTGAGGGGGAAACCTCCTTTACATTATATACATGAAAAATTCTTGGATGATTCAAATGACAAAACCTCCTTTCTATATATAGGAGTCTAAGGAGTCACAATATAACCCAACTAACCTAACAATAATAATATAAAGCCACAAAAATAACAATAGAGGGATTCTGTGGGGCATAGTAATAACAATATGGGGATAATAGGCGCACAACGATATTAATAATGGGTACAACTACAATAGTAATGGGGTAATCAATAGTATTATAGGGACCCAACACTTAGTGAGTAGCAAGTAGATCGTTCTATGGAAGTAGATTCTTCTACGACAATGAAGTAGATTCTTTTGGGGTAGTAGTGTCTTCTAGGACAAGGAAGTAGATTCTTCTAGGGCAACAGTATCTTCTCAGGAAGCGAAGAAGGAATCTAATGGAAGGAAGTGAATAGGTTTCTTTTGGGATAGCGAAGGAATGAATCCTATGGAATAGAAAATTAGAGACCAAGTTTCTCTATAAGACCTACAAATCGATATTATCTAGGAAAATTGTGAAGGTGCAACATAAGAAGTAGAGACCGAGTTTCTCTAGAAGGAGCAATAGAAGGATAAGGAAGACTAGGTTCGTGACAAGGTTCTTGAAAGAGGATACTAGAGTCAAGGGTTAGTTGTATTATCTTGGTACTTATCAATTGAAGATCTAGAAGAAGAATTTTATTGGGTTTTCCTCTCTAGAGGTGAGAGGTTTTGGCCCTAGCTAGAGAATCTTATATTTTGTGTCACTTATCTTCATTTTGATAATTGTTTGGATGAAAATACACACTAATAAACTAACAAAGTGAAAGATCATAAGTAAAAGAAGAAGAAGCACATCTTTTAGTTACAGTCTTCGCAGCTTGTCAGTGGAGATCAAAATGGGCTCTTACTATGTCTGGTTTTGAGAGATGTTTTGCACATGATATTCAGTGCAAATCATATCCCAAGTATTTCCATCAGAAGAAGCTTGGAAAAATATTTTCAATGGTATATCACACTCCTGTAACCAGATTTTGGATTAGAAAATATGATCGAAATGAATGACTGATTCTTGGTTATGCATGTTTTGAGGTCAGTTGCTGCACACAACAACAAGTTTACTAGAAGATCAGTTTCTGAAATAATGGTAAGGAATTTTTCAAAAGTGAAAGAGATTTTTGTCCATCACGTACCAAATAACAAAAACATCCTTCAGTTTATGCACAGGTGCTACTATGTGGGAGATATGTAGTGATATTTGCAGCCTACATTAAAACAAAGCAAAATTTTCATTTATTTTACTGTTTTAGTCATTTTAGTGCAGTGCCATTTTACAACAGATGGAAAGTAACTTTGCAAAAAAAAAGGATCTTTTTGTTAACCATGAGCCATATAACAAAAACCACTTTTAGTTTATTCACAAGTGTCATGAATTGGGATATGTGACTAGATCTTTACAGACCGTTTTCACAAATTTAAATTTTTAATGATTTTCTATTTTAAAGATGATTTTTTGGCACAAATTATCAGAAAATGGAAACAAATTTCCAAAATTTGAGAGAGGTTTTCTCCAACATGACCTTATCTACAAAAACCTCTTTCATTTTTGTAACAAGTGCTATGGTTTAGGAGATACAAATTCATCTTCAACACCTATTTTCAGAAATTCGGTCCAAGTTTAATGTAATTGATTCTATTTTGAAGAAAATGGTTGAGCTCAATTCCCTTACTACAAGGATGAGAAAATGTATATATTTTATGAATTTCATAGTTTAGAGGTTGGATTTTAGCAGCAAAGAAGATTTTGTACTGTGTAAATTTTAATTGAATATAATAATAAAGTAGTTTTTGCCCTTTAGGCATGGGATTCATCACAGTGCTTAAATTTTCAGTATTTTTTTCTCCTCTACTTCATTTACACATTATGCTTTTCTCCTTTTTTTAAGCATTATATAAGTTACATGCTAGGAATTCATCCATAATGGTGCTCCTTTCATGATGATTTTGCTATTAGTTGTAATGGTAGTTTTGGCAGAATCCATCCGTTGTTAGATGCTCTGTTGAGAAACCTCGTTATTCTCTTTCATCTAAAGTTGCTACTGCAAATTAATCCTTTGCCTAATGCATGTAGGGTGGTGGGGCTTTCTCCCCTATAGTTCTCACATTTACAATCATCACTTGGCTGAACATGGCACTTAATTTGCCCCAGGTTTGTCAACAGAAACTGACATCAATTCCATAGTCCAAATCATCCTTTCTCCTATTGTTTCGACCCAAAAAAAATCCAATCAAATCCTCTGAGCTACTATACCTAGTGTAAAATATATATTTGATTTAGTCATCTCCACTGAGATTGACAAGGAGAGAGCCCTCTCCCAACCTAGTTGGGCTAGCTACCAGGTTAAGAGTGGTTTGATGTTACCCTAAACCTGCCTTCCTTCAGCCTGAGGTAGATTTAGGCACTAACATAGTGGCGACCATAATAGGGAAGAGGTGACAGATCTTCTCCGGGAAAGATCATTCAAGTTGCAGATCTGATTGTTGATGGTGGGTAGCAGTCAGACACATATGAAGGTTGAAATCATCTACCTAATGACTCTAATGTTCAAGATCCTGAGCTTCGACTTCACTGCCAAATAATCCAGTTTTCAAAACATTGATAGTAATCACCGATGACAGGGTATGTGGAAAATATGTTATCTAATGAAATCTTATTGATTTGAAGGGATGAGATAGCAAAATTTTAGATTGATCAAAGTTTTTTAACATCATTGTTTCTTAGCTTTGAATCCAGCCGACGTTTTCTTGGCTTAGTGGTTGAAAGATTGGAAAATGAAATTGAATTATTGGATGTTCAAATTAAATCACATGAATTCCAAGACCCCAAATAGTTTTTGGAAGCTCTCCCTCCTCCCAAAGAAGAAAATATAAGGCTTCCCTTAGATGGTTGGATTGAAGGATGTTATGATTTACATCAAGGATGTGACAATCTCCAGCCAAAAGCATATGTTAATGAGCTGGGGTAGCAAATAGAATTTGGTTTCTATGATCCCATAGTAGCATATATGGAATATATTTTTAAGTTGAAAGAAAAAGCAGGTTTCCTTTTACAAAGCCAATGGTATTATGGGTATATATTGTTGGAAGAATTTCTAGTTGTGTCCTGGTTCAAGCATTTCCAGGCAGCATTTTTGTCACAGTTACTTGAATGATTAATATGGCATTACAACATCACTTGATCCATTTATTTTTCAGCAAAGTAGGGTAGGTTTTTGTAAATAAATAAGCTTCCAAAGGCAACATTTTAGTTTCCAGTTTTTGTTATGTACAGGTTGTAGTATGTGTATGTTTGTATTGGTATTAGTTGTTTTGAGTTTGCAGTTGTTTGACCGTATTGT
The DNA here is from genome assembly GCA_000404065.3 of Pinus taeda. Taxonomy (NCBI): domain Eukaryota; kingdom Viridiplantae; phylum Streptophyta; class Pinopsida; order Pinales; family Pinaceae; genus Pinus; species Pinus taeda. The sequence goes on from APFE031303035.1 coordinate 77,787, forward strand.
CCAATTGATGAGGCACTTGGTCTATGGTGTTCTTGACATCTCCAAGGAACTTCCATCCCCAATAAGGCCAACGTTAGTTCCAGTCTTCACAGCCTATCACCGGAGATCAAAATGGGCTCTTTGTCTGGTTTTTAGAGATGTTTTGCACATTATCTTCAATGCAAATCATATCCTAAGTATTTCCATCAGAAGAAGCTTGGAAAAATATTTCCAATGGTATATCACACTCCCGTAACCAGTTTTTGGATCAGAAGATATGATCAAAATGAATAAGTGATTCTTGGTTACGTATGCTTTGAGGTCAGTTGTTGCACACAACGACAAGTTTACTACAAGATTAGTTTCTGAAATAATCGTAAGGAATTTTCCAATAGTGAAAGAGGTTTTTGTCCATAACGTACCAGATAAAAAAATCCTCCTTCCGTTTATGCATAGGTGATACTATGTGGGAGATATGCAGTGATATTTGGAGCCTACATTAAAACAAAGCAAAATTTTCATTTTTTTTGCTGTTTTAGTCATTTTAGTGTGGTGCCATTTTACAACCGATGGAAAGTAATTTTGCAAAACACAAGTTGTTTTTTGTTACATGCAAGCCATATAACAAAAACCTCTTTCAATTTTGTAACAGGTGCTCTGGTGTAGGAGATACAAGTTCATCTTCAACACCTATTTTTAGAAATTCGGTCCAAGTTTAATGTCATTGATTCAATTTTGAAGAAAATGGTTGAGCTCAATTCCCTTAATAAAACAATGAGAAAATGTATATATCTTATGAATTTCATAGTTTAGAGGTTGGATTTTGGCATAAAAGAAGCTTTTTGATTGTGTAAAGTTTTATTGAATATCATAATAGAGCAGTTTTTGCCCTTTAGGCTTGGGATTCATCACGGTGCTTAAATGTTCAGTATGTTTTTCCTCCTGTAATTCATTTACACATTATGTTTTTCTCCTTTGTTTTATCATTATCTAAGTGATATGTTAGGAATTCATCCACAATGATTCTCCTTTCATGATGATTTTACTGTTAGTTGTAATGGTAGTTTTGGCAGAATTCATCCATTGTTAGATGCTCTGTTGAGCAACCTCGTTATTATCTTTCATCTAAAGTTGCTGCTATAGATTCATCCTTTGTCTGATGCCTGTAGGGTAGCAGGCTTTCTCCCCTATACTTCTCAAATTTACAATCTTCACTTGGCTGAACATGGCACTTAATTTTCCCCAGGTTTGCTGGCAGAAACTAACATCGATTCCGTAGTCCAAATCATCCTTTCTCCTGTTGTTTTGACCCAAAACAAATCCAATAAAATACTCTGAGATACTATACCTAGCCTAAAATCTATATTTGATTCAGTCATCTCCACTAATATTGACAAAGAGAGAGCCCTTTCCCGACCTGGTAGGGCTAGCTACCAGGTTAGGCGTGGTTTCATGTTACCCTAGACCTACCTTCCTTCAGCCTGAGGTAGATTTAGGCACTAACAATATCAAAAGAAATTATCAAGAAGATAAATTGTTAACACTGAATGCCATAGATTTCTCAACATAACCATGACAAACATTTTGTCAAACACATTAAGAACATGTAATCTATAGGTCATGAATACATATCTGAACATAAGAGTTTGACACTTCTCTAAGAATAATAAAGAAGGTTTGATTTCCTCCTAAAATAGATGTAATAACAAATATCAGGTCATCCATTCAATAAACATTCATTTACCAATCAAAACATGTTAATCTAATTAAAGTTATATATTCTAGATCCACTAAATACTTCCAAATTTAATGAAATATTTGTTCATAACTAGAATATGTCATGAAACCATGCTTGTAACCAACATATAACCACAAGAATAAAAATTATATAAGAACCATAAAATCCACATAATAGCAAGTGTAAATACTCATGAATTACAAGACGAAAATATCTATTATTAACATACACAAAATCCAACCAAGGCAGAGACTTCCATGTACCACTTGACCATAGATTGAGCTGAACCATTTCTTTCTTTCAACCAATCACCCCCGTGTCATATTCCAAGCATGAATGCAGGATATAATGGAATAAACCAAACAAAACCAAACCAAGCTTTCCAGAGGCCAACCCATATCAACCCTCAACTAGTTATTCCACCTCATGGTCGGACATCACTAACCATCACCAAATTGGTCTCTCCCCAAGTTTTTGAGGGAACTAGAGCATTTTTTCAAACTCAGTTGCAGAACTAGTAACCCAACCGAAAGTTACTGCAAGGCTCTAAAGCATTTTTCCAACTAAGGCCCTAGGACTACTAACTCAACCCACCAAGGGCTCTAGAGCATTTTTCCAACCAAGCCTTCTAGGACTAGTAACTCAATCAATGTTGATCTAGGGATTTCGGAGTGTTTGTTCAACCAAGCCTCCAGGAACTAGTAACTCAACTCACAACCATAAGGAGCATGAGCACCAATAAGAAAACAAACGGGAAAACCCACAACACCATAGTTATTGTTCAATAAATTTAATGTCTTAAATTTCTAACATAAATTATTGACTAGGGTTAGTAAAATGATGAAATGTGGTGCAAAATATGTGCTTAGTTAACCTTGTTTCTTACTTCGTTGAGTATGTTTTTGTATTGTTTTGAGGGTTTTGTATTTTATGCTTAATGATTTTAATGGATGTTAAGTGTCAATGATCAACTAAGTGTAATGGATTTTTAATATAAAAACTAATTTCTAAGAAGGAAGAAAAGGAAATGTACTTCAAGTAATTTAATTTGCATAAAATCAAATCAAAAACTTGAATGGTTAGTCTAATCTAGGCCGACATTGTGTCTATGAAAAGCAGAGCATTATTCTAGATACAATTGTATTCATTGATAAGATGAAAATGAAATCACTTCCTGTCCTATCCTTGAAACATCTTGATCAAAAATAAAAATAATCCTATTGTACGAAATGAAAGCAAGCAATATAAAAACAACTATGATCTACTGCATGCTCAAATACTATTGTGAACATTCAATATAGGAATATGTCGAAATCATTTACTTGAAATGACTCAAGCAATTGAGTATACATTAGATGTGATATAAGAAAGTAGCATAAAATCATGGAAAGGAAAACTTGCAGCTACTATGTGATCTAATGCCTCTTAGGAAACCCAAATTGGAAGAACTACCTTATTGGACTTGCTGATCATGAGATTACATAATATATGAAAGCTTAATCTAAAAAGCATGACAAAAGCATAAGGAAAGAAACTAAATCATTGTTTATTATTAATGCCTGAAGCAACCAATATTGGAAAATAGCTCAATGCTACCTTCTTGAGAAGCTCTTTGGAAAACATTGGGTTAAACAATGAATGTAAAACTGAATCTAAGAAAGCATTGTAAATACATGTGAAAGAAAAATAAGTCACTGAATGCTCTAATTCTTCAAGAAATCCAATTTTAGAAAATAGATCAAACACTACTTTCTTGAGATGCTCTTAGGAAACATAAAATTACACAATGAGGTAAATCTACATTTGAAAAATAAATAACATTTGCAATGGAAAGCTAAACTATTTGCATGAACCAAAGTAAAACAAACTAATTAATCTTACAAATTTACAAAGGGATGCACATGGTTGATGAGGGCCCTTCCATTGTCCAATAACATTCCAACTTGCAAAACTCACATTCTAAAATTCAATAATAGAAAATAACCTTCTTTATTGATAAATTCACAACTTTACACAACGGAAATCTACACTCCTAATCTCATTACATCAATAGATCTTTACTTTACATCCCATTCCATCTCAAACCTTGTTACAAAACATTCTATAATCTTTCTCTTCTTTTTCCTCCTTTTACCCCCCTTGATAGGAGAAAAACTTCCCCTCTTTATACAAAAAGATGAGAAGCTATCTCATTAGTGAGATTCCATGAATCTCTCCCTATATCTCTAGAGTTACAATCAAAATAGGAAATGATCAAACACATGCCTTCTTAGAGTTTCAATACAAATAAGAAATGAGACGCGTATCCTTACGATCCCATGATATTCTCCACTCAAATTCGAATTTGGTTTTGGGAGGCCACATAATGGTCTTTTAGAAGCTTCCTTTTGACCTACACATGTCAAAAATCTCATCCCACTTGTTAGGAATAAAAATATGCACATTATTTTCTAATTTTTAACCATAAATTCATTTAAAAATGCTAAGAATTAATAAATTTTGGAAAAACATAAGTGTGATGCAATAATGATAATGGTAAGGTAAATGTAATTAAATGGAGGTAAATGTAATGAAATAGAGGTGGAGTGAAGGTGACAATATGGAAATATAAGTGAAAATTTAATGGAAGTGAATGGCAATTTCAAGGCCCAACAATTATCCAGGAAATGGAAAGGCTAAGAAAACCACTATCAATCAAGGAATCCCTCATGTCAGTGAAAGAACATAGCCAAACAATCACATGCATATACCATCCATGCTAAACTAGCAAGGGAATCATACATGCAACTCGTTACATGCAAAGAAATCCAGCTATAGTCGTTGATCCCACTGTCCCCTTGCACTTTCCTAATTTTCCTTTTCCTTCTTTCTCCATATCCAAAGTTTGCCACAATGCTCCAAGAAAATATAAATTTGAAAGAGTATGAGAGAGAGAGTAGATAGAGCTCCAAGCTAAAAATAATAAACGATTCCACTAACAAAAGCCATGAACTTATCCTCAAAAGCCTTTTTATCATTCAGGCCTCTATTTTCTTCATTTTCCTCTATTTTTCCTTCAATTTCCTCCTCATGCAAATATGTGACCTTTCACCTTCCTTTTCTCCTATTTTCCATTACTTCATAAATAAAATCCCAATTAATGCCTCTTTGCATTTTTAAATTTCCTTAGCTATAATAAATGGAAAGTGACACCAACTAGGATGTTTTTCCCAACATTCAACTTGGAATAGCTATCCCATGACCTTAGTCTTATTTTTAATTTATTAACTTTATTACATGGATACTTAACCAAGGCTATCACAAAACCCTCCCCCTTGGGGGAACACCATCCTAATTTTTCAATGACACATATGAGTAGCAAACCACTAAAAACAAAACATACTTCCTATGGATATTTATAAACCAACTTGTTGTACTATTTACAATGACATATGTTGTCAACCATGAAAACAATATTGTTTACTGGAGCTTTATAACACACCTCATTATGGTATTTACAATAACAACCCCATATACATATGCACATCTTCACTAACCAACAAATGAAAGTGTTATACAATATTTATGATTGCGGGCAAAAGTATGTCCGTTAGGTTGGTGGCTAACCTAGAAAAACAGAGAGACAAGGAACACAATGTTTTTTCTTAAATTAAAAGGATGATGGAGTGAGGCGTACCTAGAATCCTTCTCACACTCCACTCCTATTGTATCTTGGAAGCTCCAATTCCAACTCCAATTGCAAAAATTAGAACCTACACAGTCAGATAACACAAGCCAAGAAACTACGAGATCAATGCAGCATCATATAAATACTTCATTCAATAGATCAACATGGTATTGAAATAAGTGAAATAACAACATCACATATAGGAAAACAATGAATTATTTCATTAGTATAAATAGAAGGAGATTACAACTATAAGTATCAATTGATCTTGTATAAGAGCTCCTCCAAGTTGTTGACTTGTCCTTTCCTTGTCATAATATGTATCTCTAATCACCGTAAATGCATAAGTTGATGACCACTCACTATAGTAGCATAAGGGCACAATCGCTCTCCAAAATCCAACCCCCAACCACATAGAAGGTTAGGAATATATAGAGAAGTATGGTAAGTTGGGAGTTCTTATCTGATTACCAATATAGGGTAAGATATCCACATTTGATGGAGGTATACGATCAAGGGGTAAGTGGTGAAAACTATAAAATAGGGAAGGATAGGATCTGAATGTTTTATCCAAGGAAAGTAGTTGTAACAACTTTTGCAAACTCCTAGAAGGGGAAGCTTCTAAAACCCTCAACGTTCTCCTCAATTTCTAGAACAAACAGAGGTACAAAGGGGAGCAACTTGTTGGTGACCAACATAGGCCATAGTGGAGAAACCTACTGGTGAACGTACCCTAGTAGGCTTACAGGGAGAGTTGGTCCTCAAACTGACTCAAATGAAGCAGTTTAGGGCTGAAAGTCTGGGAAATGAAAGGTAAATGTTTAGGGATTTGTGAAAGATGGTGACAAGGGGAATAAGGTGTTTATTGATCCTATTAGGAGGCTCAATGATTGAATGTGACACAATGGACTATAACAGAAATCCCCCTAAAGCGTAAAGTCAGAGATGATGACTTATGACTGAAGTGCTTTGCCTTGTGACCAGTAGGGATCAAGGAAAACCGGAAAGCTTCCTCTATTATAAGACATTTACAACATGACATATTTGTTTGTTGAGGGAGGAATGCCCATACTTAGATCATAAGCTAACACAACATGTACAATGATCAAAATATGTGTCCAGAAATGCACCTAGTGGACCCATGACGGGATGACTATGTATATGATCACGACCATCATACATTGTCATCTTCATATAATCTTGAAATCGCAGTCCGAATGGCAGAAACTAGATCTGGAATCCTCTATCTAGTTCACACGACCAACCAATGTATGATTCTAACCATGTCAATCAATGTGATGGAGTCGAACATGGTAGACACCATATTATTATTTTCTAATGATGTAAGCCGTTAAAAAATGTGAGAGAAACCACTGATGATGTTAATGGCTCTCAAGGTACTATAGTAAAGTCTCGATGGTGTGAATAAATGATTTAATGTCGAACAACGCAAAGAATCTTTTGGTCAAAGGCCATTGTTGTAAACTTGTCGCTGAGAGTGAAGAAACTTGTCATTGATGTAAGAAAACACCAAGGTACTAAGAGGTGTTTCTCAGTCAACTTTCTAGATGATGTGCTTATGTCAACAGGAAGCAACCTATCACAAGAAGGCCTTGATTTATCCCCCATCAAAGACATGAAATAGGTATGATGATTGAGGTATAATGATTAGAATGATGTTGATATGGAACTGGATCAAGAAAGGTAGACATGAAATGAAGGCTTAAGAGTATGGTAGAAGAGATCAAATGAATGAATTCTCTTGAACACACTGGTGGCATTGAATGGAGTTGGAACCATTGACCCAAAACTGAAATGGAGGCTCTAAAAAATGTATGATAACCAAAAGACAAGCAGATTACCTAACCTAACAGCCTTGGAGATGAAGTTGAAAGTGTCGTGCCCAAAAGAGACTCACTGCCATTAGAAAATGGGATCCCTTGTTTTCCCAATTTCAACAACATACTAGTCAGTACCTCTTTCTTTTTTAATAAGCTTGAGGAGGATAACATATTATTGATCTATAAGTTCATCATTCAGATGAAACCCTCCGAGTATATTTAATGAAACCTAGAAAGAAGTGATTCGGCCTCATCATGTTCAACAAGTCCATCATTGTTCAATGTTTTAACAAGTCCACTGAAGGTAAAACTTGACAACTTTTTCACGTTTAGAGAGTTTGAAAAAGATGTGAAAAAGAGAACTCTAGATGTCCCTTTTTGTAGGTAGTCCCTTAGGTATGAAAAGGTAGAAAACAATACCCAAGAGAACCTCTTATCCATGTTTGAATAAGGTATTCATTTTTCGTAGTTAGTCTATCTTATTCCAGAAAAGTGTTAAACATATACTAAGTAAATGTATTTTCATTTTCTTTTATGAGTTCGAAAATACAAGTGCTTGGAAATATTTTCATATTTTGGGAGTCTGCAAAGAGTTGAAAGAGGACACCAAGGGGGTTCCTTTTTCGTAGGTTTAGAGAGCCCGAAAAATAGATAAAAGCATACTCTGTGGAAAAAGTATCTTGTTCAAAACATAATGAAAACCTACTAACAGTTATCGACCTGCTCAAAACACCACAACAATGATTAAACATACATGTTTCATAGTAAAAATGAAGCATATCTAGGTCAAAATACTAAAAATGAATGAAATAATGGGAAAATGACCATAAATATTCAAAATGGCTTGTCATTTTTACCATTTCACATTTTTCCTTCAACAATGAGAATTTGGAGCCCTTTTTTCCCTCAATTTTGTTCAATTGATTATGGCCAATCTAGAGAACCATTTCAAGTGTCGTTGCTTCCAAGTAGAAACGAAAACCTTTATCTATCTTTCTACAGTCCACTTGTTTCATTTAAACTTTTTAAGGTTTTGAGGCCCCTGGGTTCATAAAAAACTCCGTGGGACCAACACACCCCCCTAGTGTCGAAAACTGTGTTTCACCTAGGAAGAGAAAAACTACAAGCAGAGGATCAACACTCCAGTAAAAACTACTGAGGTGTGTTGGGCACATTTTCCTAAGTTGTTTCGAGTTTTGCCTCAAATTTGGTCAAGTTTTTTTGCATGGAAAAGAGCCTAATGGCTCCCTTAGTGTTTTTTCAGGTACCCACTAGCACAAAATGGCATTCATCTAGCGAGAAAGAGAACATGAGGAAAAATATGTGAATGCAACAAATGACACTATTACCATCTAGCCACTCAAAAATTGTGTGTTATTGAAATTCTTCTGGCTTCCTAGTATGAGGTAACAAATGAAGTTGTTAAAGTACCTTGTCCATTCATGGAATATTCAAACACAATCATTTAGGTTTGACGAGAATCTTCTTGATATACAAGTGTATGATATTTACTTTCTGACAAGATTGTTAAAGCGAGGTGTCCCCATCCCTCTTCTAGGTGGAAGAAGTGGCAGTGAGACAATGAAAGACTATATTTCACCTATTGTAGACCTCGAGCCCTTCCTACTAGGGATGGAAAGATCCTCATAAAGAATATAGCCCAATTAATTCTAAGAACAATCTTGTTCATTATCGCAAGATTGGCAGGCAAGTTAACACTACATGTAACAATAAAATCATACATGCAGTATGGGATATAGTGTCTACAACCGACAATATTTAATTGGAGTGGGGGTATCTTAGTTAATTTGAATGAACATCTTACTAAAGAAAAGGAGGGGAAGTTGAAGAACTTCATCTACGTAGTGATCTTAGTCTCTTTTTCTCTAGATTGGGTACCACTACTACAACCTTAGTAGATTATAGTTGAGCCCATTGATGCAAGAAAACCATAGATGTGGAGGTGGATATACCATATCAGTTGACATGCAAGCCCATCAGCAATCAAAATTTCACCAACCTTCTTTGGGTTGCTACAAAGGTAGCCCATCATCATTGATGATTATTGTTACGTAGGAATGGATTTATGTAATGATCCCGAGCTCAAGTTTCCTAAGGGTGAGCATTGGCATGGTTGAAGTAATATACTTTGACCATTAAGTTTTTGAAATTTTTACTATCTTTTCTATGTTTTTTTTATTTTCCCAAGACTAGAGTATTTGTTGTTATCATGCATACATTGGACCTGTTGAACTAGTAGGTGTTACATATCTCTGTTGGCTAGAGAGACAGCAACATGAGGAGATAGAGGGACCAGTACAGGTCGTTGCAGTAGGACGGGATGCGCTACGAGATCATGACGTAATAGAGATCCTATCTGAGGTGGATCACCACATGGAAGAATTGACACACATGATTGATGAGACTGTGGTTGATCAACTTCCATTCTGACTTCAGTGACACACGATCGAAGTGCATAGACACATTTGTTAATTACTGCGCAAGATAGCTCGTGCAGTTTCATTTTATCATGAGAACTACTGATTTCTCTACTTAAATTTTTTGTATGTAGTTTGATACGGGTGATGTAGCCATATGTGTCTCGGGGCACACATTTTGTAAAACCAAATTTAATATATATATCTATATATATATCTATATATATATTATATATATATATATATATATATAATAGATTATATATATATATATATATATATATATATATATATATTCATTGTTTCCTAGTTCCTATTCTTCTTTCAACATGATGTGATGTGAATTGAAATTTATCTACATTCTTTGCAAATGTCAATATAACACAAAATTAGCTAGGGCTCTACTAATGTGTTCATATTTATAGAAATATGTTCATATCGCATGAAATCAAGATGTCTTTCCAAAAGATACACTCTCAAAACCATGTGAAGGATGGCAGGATTTCTCACTAAATAGATATTCGCGATTTGTAGTACCACAAGCTGTGGGTCAAGACTAATGACTATATGGAAGATAGCATGTGAAATAGAATAAACAATTACGTCAAATATTGTGCCATACACAATGATGTTGATAGTCGAGCGACCAATGCAAATCCCTTTCATATTCACTAGCTTTATATTCAGAGAAGATATATCCCACGCTTCAGAGGATTGGTTCTAAGCACTGCAACTAGCACCATTGGCATAACCACCGTACATTTTGAGATAGGTTGACATTGCAATCCAAAATTAAAAAAAATCAATAGAAATCATGGGAAACTTTGAAAAAAACACTGAACAGACCTATAGATATTATGTACATAGTGTACCATGCATGGGATCAATCATATTATTTTTTTAGGTGCAACACATTTCTAGGCCGTGCCAATGAAACTCCATCAAGATCTACTAACTCATAATACCCTTTTTCAAGGACTCACTTGACAATGTAGGGGCCCAACCACATAGGCTAGAAATTTCCTCGACCTAACTTGTTAGCCTCTTAGTCATATAATAGAACCATACCTCCTTCTGAGAAGATTCTAGGATTCATGCTTTTATCATATTGTGCTTTGATGCTTCTTTTGAGGGCTTCATTAGTTAGTGCAACATTGTGCCAAGTTCCATCTAAACGAGTCAAATGTAAAAGACACTCCTCCTCAATGGAAGTAGTAGGAAGAAGTTCAATAGCTAGTTCTAGCGATGGAATTTCACATCCTATGGGGATGATTGCTTCTACACCATACACCAACTAGAAGGGTGTGAATCCAGTACCAGTCCTAATTGAGGTTTAATATGCCCACAAGGCTGCAAAGAGAATCAAGTTCCAGTCCAATTTTTGAACCCTTATCATACGTTGAATCATAGCCTTAAGGATTTTTTGAATCACCTGAACTTTTACGTTAGCCTGAGGATAATAGGGAGTGGAATTTTCATGTTCAAGTCTCAATTTTGCAATCAAAATTAGGTCATCATATGATTATGAAAGTGCTTCCCATGATTCATTACTATTGCTTGTTGAACACCAAACCCAGCAATCATGTGGTTGAAGAAAAAGTATGAAGTTGTTTCTCTGGTATTATTGAATGTAGGCATTACTTCGGCCCACTTAGTAAAGTAATCAACAACGACAATAATATGTCCATGTCCCCAGGCCAAGTGAGGGTTACATATCATAAAATTGAATCCCCATTTCACAAAGGGACCAAATGTGGCAATGGGATGCAATAGAGCAATCAGAGTGCAATATTTTCGATCATAGATCTGGCACATGTGAAATTTATGGACTACGAGGATGCAGTCATGGAAAATGGTGTGCCAAAAGTAACCAGAATGTAGGATTTTTTGTGCGGTAGCGTAACCAAATAAATTTCCACTGCATGCCCCCAAGTGGCATTCATTCAAGACTCTCTTAACCTCTTCAAAAGTGTGGTACCTCCATAAAATCATATCAATACCACAACAGTAAAGGGTGTTGTCAATAATCACATAGTTTTAGGATTGGTACTAGATATGTTGATGCCCTAAGCGAGAGATATTAGGACAAAAAGTCTAGGTCTGGAGAGAGATGAGAAAATATCCATACCATGGGTTAGATGATGAGATCAAGAAAAATGACTCATCTAGGATGGAATCTTTAGATGTAGATTCAAGATCAAGGGAAGGGAGATCACACATTAGCTCAACAAAAACTAAGCATTTATTCAATGTAGATTTGATGTATTCTAGTTCGAACTCTTGGACAATAATGATTTACTTAGAGTACCTTCTCCCCCAGCAATTGACGTGACAATATGTATTTCATAGGGTTGCAATCCTAAATCACTATAGTTTTGTGAAGTAAGATGTAATGGTGAAATGTATGGATGGCTTGAAAGGATTCCAAAGTTAAATTTTCCACATGAGTTTATTAGATACCATTATCGTTGATGTTTCGACTCAGATAATAAATGGGATGTTTAGTCCCCATATCATCTTCTTCGACCAACACCTTAGCTATAGTAGAGATGGTAGCAACAATATATAGGAAATAATTGCGCTGATAGTCAAGAGGATATAAGAGAGATGCCGAAACCAGTACATCTTTCAAGGAATCAAATGCTTTTTGTGCAGGGTCATCTCAATAGAAGGGAATCCCTTTCTTCAGTAAGCAAGTAAATCCTTTCGTCAGCATAGCGTAGTTAGGGATGAACCTCCTCAAGAAGTTGGATTTCCCTTGGAGTCTTTGTAACTAAACGAGAGTGGAAGGCACAGGCAACTCAATGATTGTATGGACTTTTAAAGCATCAATACAAATTCCTTGTTTCAAAATGATGAAAGCAAGGAGCTGACTAGAACTAACACAGAACACACATTATTGTAGATTGAATCAAATTTTATAATGCCTACAATTTAGGAAAATGACCTATAAATGCACATGAGGTGGTTATCCTTATGCTTGGAGTGAGCAGGGGGATTGTCCAAATGGGGTTGTACAATGTGGTTGATATCATGGAAAGTGTAGTCCATCATTTGTTGAAATGTGGCCCTTCCATTCTTTAAAACGAAAGGAATATTTATAGAAGCAATAGTACCCCATGGACAAATAAATGTGATTTTAGGTTGGCCTTCTAGGAGAATGTTGATTTGATTATAGCCCGAGAATCCATGCATAAATGAATAAATCTCAAAAGCTAGCATAGCCATCAACAAAATGGTCAATAAATGGGGTCAGGTAGTTGTCCTTTAGACAAGCTCAATTTAAGTCTAGATAGTCCACACATACTCACGCCGTGCCTTATTTCTTCATGATAGGGACAATGTTTGATAACCAATCAATTAAAGGAACTGGGTATATGAAATCGTCCCGAAGAAGCTTTTCGACTTTAGATTTTATCCTAGTAATCTTCTTGGGATGGACAAGACAAAGGCACTATCAGGTGGGTTTGGCATTAGGATACTTCTTGATTTCGTGCACTACGATATTTGCATCGATACCTAGAATTTCCTCATATTTCCAAGAAAAGACATCTTAGAACTCATGAAAAAGGGCTTGAAAAATATCGATTTCAAACATAGTATAAGAAGCTCTGATGTATAAATTTTTTATTGTTCCTACGTTAATCGAAATATCGAGAGGGATGGTTTCTTCGATATTTGAAAGGAATTTTTCAGAGTCGATTTCATGAATGGAAACGAAATTTGTAAAGGGTTCTATAAGATTAGGTAGGTACACACAGCTATGATAATCTTCAATGGTATATGGGAAGGAGGAACGATGATGATGTTCATCTCATTTTGCATCGTCTAACATCATGATCTCCATGATTATTTTGTTGGTAGAGAATGTATGAGACAAAGGATCCTAGGGTGTGCCACAATCCATTGATTGATCTACCTAATTAATCAATGAAAAATTATGGGCCATACAAGCTAAGAAGATGGCTTGTGGTGCAGATAAATTCTAAGTGTAGACACAAACAATTCCTCTAGCTTGAGAGAGCGGGTCTAGACACAAACAAACAATCTATGGAAGATATCCTTAAGCTAGAATAAAATAAGAGGGCCTGCCTCTTAGTACGCTATTTTTCTTGGTGATAAGCTTGCTTCCTCACTCCAGCTATCTTCCATTTCCTTCCTTCAAACACCTAAAACAAGTCAACAACAACAAACAACAAATGTGCTAACATACAAATTGTACTCAACCTACTTAACATGTCAAGAAACATTAAGCCATAAACATGTGAGATGACATTTCATGTAGGAAATCAATCGATATTGGCATCTATATTAGTTCAAGAAGAGATTACAACCAATGTATTCACATTGTTCTTCTCTTCCAACATATTCAGGTTCGCACATACTTCTGCTAGCATCTCATGAATAGCCTCAATTTCCAGTTTTCGAACACTAACGTTAATAATGAGCTAATTTTTAATGAAGAACAGCAAGGACCTCCTTAGTTAGGATCCTCTTCTATTATTTGCTTATGCATCTTAAGCTATTGTCCATTAGTGGTTTTTGATTTCTATTCATGAAGTAGTATTCTAGAAGAAGGAAAAATTTGGTTCTCCTATGTTAGGAGCCACTTCTCCTACTTATTACATAATGAATTAGAAATTACTGAGTTAAATTTTATATCTATAATATGAACTTCCAATTAGTTAATAATTTCATTCCCTTCAGTTTCCATAACTTATCTTCTAAAGCTAATTATAGTTGCATCTGAGGTCTCATATATTTTGGTTTGCTTCTAAGTTTTCCAAAACCCCTGGGTTGACAATTAAATAATAGGGATTTAGCAGACAATTAAGTCACCCAACAAAGGGACACCAACATTGGCAAAGAAAGAAAAAACATAATAAGAAGAGAATTTGATTATAAAATAACACACCAAACCACACTAGTGTACAAAAATAACCCTGCAAGATGGCCTAAGCATAGTACTTTGTGAGAGAGTCCATGCATGGACTCAGGTAATTAGTCAACACAGATGACGACCAGAGTTTTATCGTTGACATGAAGAGTGAGCATCGAATCGAACAAATAATAGAGTGGATCTAATATAACACTTTGCCCCCATGCCCCTTGGTTGAGGGAGTGCTACAAGTCAGATGATAACCCCATTGCAATAATGGGAAATTGTTAAAAACTTGGGGAGCGAGAAAAAAACCTGAACCCATGAGGGGATAAATGGGTCTTCAGTTGAAAAATATTGGCAATGGTAGGCGAAGCTAACATTTCAATAGGCAGCAGAGAAAAGAACTGCTCAAAACACATAGACGTGACTGCTGGGCTCGAAATAAGCCATGGGAATTGAGAAAACCCGTCGAGAGAAGAACTGGAAACAGGATTATCGGAGTGTACAAAACGTGAGGCCGAAACAATATCCACACAATTGATTTCAACCGGACTTAGCGGCATAACCTCGCCCTATGTATCAACAAGATCTGGTGAAGGTATGACCCAAGGATCATACTTTACCATGATCATGTTGACAACTGCAACATGAGGAGGTGGGAGCGGAAAAATTCCCATCAAGGCAGGATCTTTAAAATTCCATGGCCCCACACTCTCATAAGGAGAACCGGTGTGCTTGACATACAGAACATTATCGTCTAAGGAGGAAGAGGCAAATAACAAAAGTTGGTGAACTATGAATATCTTCCCTTGATGGAGAAAACAAATCACGCGGAACAAGGAGGAGGCTACAACATGCATGTAATGGGTCCAACTCTGATTGAGTAGAATATTATAATTGAGATTAGTGTCAATGATCTCTAGTTCGACCTGCACTGTATATCCCTCTAAAGTAATGGCAAGGTTCTGTAAGACACTGAATGGTCAGGAATCACACCCGTCGAAAGCTTCCAAATTGTTAGGGGACTGGTTCAAAGTAGGAGAACCAATTTCCTTGCAACAAGCAACTGACGTGATGCAGGTAGAAGCACCTTCATCGATAATGGTCTAATGAATGGTTTTCTCATTGATGATGACTTGAATGAGAAAGGCAATATGATGAGGCAAACGTGGAACATGGTTTTCCAAGTGAAAAAAATAAGATTAGAATTAGTAGGATCAATACCCCCAACAGCCCACAGTAATGACTTCCACTGAGAAGGACATCTTTGAAGGACCTCGAGAGCAGACATAGCTAACGGCACTTGAGTGAGATCATCAACAATGTTACAATGTTCAGTGCCTTGAGTGTTTGTATTGTACAAGGAATTTTGATAACACACCTTGAGAAGGTGGTCAAACAACGGAATTTGGGTTAGGTCGCTCGATATGAAGAGGACCAAAACTTGATATGGCTAAAGAAGAAGGGGCAGCTTCTTTTTCTTTCCTTGTTGTCAGGGTAGGAGTTTGATAATATTTTGATCTAGTAGCCACATTGATGGGCGTACTGATCATGAACACTTGTGAAACTGAGGAAGTCGATGATTGAGGGTGGTCTACCATTTTGGTTTGCTGGGATGGAAACAACTCTTTTAGGATAACTAGGGTCCCTTTGAGAAAACAACTAACTTTGGATCGTCTAGGACAATCCTTAGTATAGTGATCATCCTCACAAATGAGGCATGGATACTTGGGCTTCCGTTGAGAAGCATCATCAGCAGATGACATAGGACGACCGTGTTTTGGGGCATCAGCTTAACCCTTGCCCTTCTTCTTACCTTTCAAGGATTTGTTTATTGCGGTAGACTGAACAGTGTGGACCTCTGAGGTTTTACCAGGGCTAGGTGAATTCTAAGAGGGACTATTGGAAGCAGTGTTTGAGGCTGAATTCTATTTGGAAGAAGATTTTGTAGGGGCCTAGGATAGAGAACCTATTACTCCATCAATAAGAGGTGTAGCCTATGACTTCAATGTCGTTGGATTAGATGATGGCCTCAGAGTATCAGGTAATAAATCATACAAAGTGCCAAACTGAGACTAAATGATATCTAAGTACTGGGCATGAGAAATGGCTTGCTCCTCTATGATGCACCCACCCATAGCGATATCATGAGCAATTGGAGCGATGAATGATTTGGTGAACCATTCGGTCAGTAACTAATAAGCAATATCAAATTTCATCAAGCAATGCCTATGTCTCCATTCATGGATGTGATCAGATATGTGGGTCATAGTATTTTGCTTGAGCGATGTAAGCAAATAGGTGTCGATTTCATAGCGAACTAATAATTGGAAATGCGTGAGGAAATCCATGGCTAAAGAGTTGAAGCCACGATAAGTACTTTGAGGGAGCTCGATGTACCAGTTGGCTACAATGCGTGTGAGAGTTAGTCAGAAAAGGCGGAGACAAATGGAATCATCAACATAAGAATTTGAGGAGCACCAAAGGTGATATGTCATCACATGGGCTTGTGGATGCTCTTTGGATTTTCCATCAAACTTCAGACAATCACTCAGAATCTTGGAAGGGACCCAAGGCCAGTATGGCGAATGAAGAATGGGGTCATTTGTGAGTTGAGACACATTTGGCAACTCTAGTGTAGCCAAGAATGGTAATTGGGTTTTGAAAGGAATTGGAGGTCAATAAACGGGTCCAACTGGAGGAGCCCATCCCTGCTGGTAAGGATTTTGTCACCATATTGGAGGTTCTTTATCCATATGGCATTTGATTTTTCCCCCACTGTAGGCTACCTTGCCTGTAAGGAGGATTCTGACCTTGAAAGCCTTGAAATTATCTAGCCATAGGTTGTTGATAAGCAACATATGGGTGAAAAGGTTGTTGAGCCTGTTGACCTTGGACATATGGGCTTTGCACCTATTATCCATGGACATACGGGTTTTGAACTTGTTGGCCCTGAACAAAAGGATTTTGGACCTGCTACCCCTGGACATAAGGTTTTTTCATTTGCTTCCCTTGGACATAAGGATTTTGGACTTGTTGTCCTTGGATAAAAGGATTTTGAACCTATTGCCCTTTGACATTAGGATTTTGGGCCTGATGTTGTAGGACTTGACCCTGACCTTATCCTTACAAAGGTTGAACCTATTGGTATGTGTATAAGGGTTGTTGCTGCTTGGATTGCCCTTGAGAAGACATAGGCTGGGAGGTTTGTTGAACATACAGCATTTACGGCTACATGGTTTGTTGCAACTGCTGCGAGGGTCACCCCTGCGGCTATTGCACTGGTCCCTACTATTGTATCATCAGCCCCTACTACTGCATGGGGGGCCTTGCTGCAAAAAAGGTTGCCCTTGTTGCTGTAGAGGTTTTCCTTGATGTTGCAAGGGTACTTGAACAGTTCCCGGATTGAAACCTTAAATATTTATGAACTATATCTAGCCATATCCATTGGGAAAGGTGGTTAGACCAAGATGAATGTACTGTCCAAGATGAAGGACGTAAGGTGGATTTTACCATTCCGTGGGAACCATAAGGAACATAAAGAGTTTGGTACTAAACCTGAGCCTCATAAGGCTGCTGATACCATACATTTCTTTACCCAGATGGACCAACAAGATTTTGGACCTGTTGATACTCGACATTTCTTGATCCAGGAGGACCAGTAGGGTTTTGAATAGCACTAGAATAACACTGGTTCACCCCAACCATGTGAGCATGTGAGCTACTCACATTATTTGTGCCTGATACCATAGACACATTTGGATTCTACCCCCCATGTGCTGGCACAACCTATGCACTTACTAGAGGGACCGAAGGACTGACAGAAGTAGGACTCGAGACCATCGGTTACACTGGATGGGTGACTTCGACTGTTGAGACCAGAGGGTTTGGAAGGGTGAGTTACACCAAGACTGAAGTAACTATAGAAATCACCATCTATTGGGAGGTTGGGTTCCGAACGAACGGACCTGTGGTAGGCTTAGCACCAGATGCCCAAATAGGATTATGATAAAGTGAAGAGGCACTGGGTGTACCTGAGACCAATTGTGCTAAAGTCACATAATTAAGAGGTAGGTCCAGATAAACACTGATGGGAATGCTTACCATGTAGTGGAAAACTTTAGGAGGAAACTAATCTTCTTCCTCTTCGACAGTGTGTGGAGTGGAAACCTCCGAGTGACCTAGAGAGGAGACTCGAATTTCAACTTCGAGATCCATTGGTGGAAACAAGCGATGACACATGACCAAAGATGTTCGAGGGGATAATTGTGGGTTTTAACCCCGTATAGAAATTACCTGCATACGAATTCTAAATCACAAGAAAATAAAAAATGCGAGAGCATAACCCATAAAACACATATACACAGAGATTTCCCACTGGATCTCAAAACCGAGACTACTAGCTTGATTTTTCATTATATTCCT
>APFE031303036.1:10108-28990 GCA_000404065.3 Pinus taeda
AAAAATACTTTTGAACCTATTGTGTACTTTGCACCTTAGTGATGCAGCTTTATTTTTCCTTTGTAGCCATTTTTGGCATAACTGTTATGAATCTTTTTGAATAATGAGAAGCAGTTTGGGTTCCTATCAAATCTGAGTTTTTCATAGGAGCCAAAGCTCTCAGGGTTGGGCCCAACCTGAGAGCCTAGGACCTCCTTTTTGTATTATTGCTTTTCCCTTTACGTATCACTGTTTTTCTCTTCTATGCATTTGAACACATTGCTGTTAAGTAGATTTCGTTATGATGCTGGGATAGATCACTGTTTATGAATGACTTTGGTTTAGATGTTTTGGTAGGATAATAACAGCAAGATCTCTAAGAAAACGAGACAACTACACTCCTGGTTTCACCTCAGCCTTATTGGATTTGGGGCTGAGATCAAGGAAACAGTGCTGCCTCACAAAAACACTAGTTTGTTGTTTATGCAATCTTTTAGTGTGCTTGTTTTAGTTGCAGAGATTAGTCATGGGTTTGGACATCTGAAATGTTTCCTTACATAGATGGTGTACAAGGTTTTCTTCCCAAATAAAGTTGTTTCTCACTTATGTTGATTGATGGATAGAATAGATTATTTTAGGATTTGATCATTTGCAGGTTTTTGTAGAATTGATCAAGGCCCACCATGCAGGGCATCCTCTTCCTTCATCCATCCTCCCAAATCATCATCTAAGCCTCCTGTTCTGTCTCGTAGCTAAGTTGCCCTTTTCCCATCTATCCTTTGTGTCTACGAAACCTTACCTTCTTGCTCATCATTGCCTTAGCCATCCTCGAGCCAAGTCAGCCTTCTACACCTCTCCACCGAACCACCCACCAGTCCTTAGGCCATGTCCAGACCCCTATCCTACCTCTAGATCCATCCATGCACCCTCCTTCACTCATCCACCTCCTAAAAACTGACTTCCCAACATCCTGTAGAAGTTCTGAAGTTTCCTGTAGAAATTCTGAAGTTTCCTATAGAAATCCTGAAGTTTCCTATAGAACCCCTGCAGACTTCCTGTAGAAGCTCACAAGTGAGGTTTCCTGATAGCCAAACCTTGTGAGACCCTGGGGAAGAGTGTTAGGGACTCCTTAGACCCCCTCTGAGCCTATCCAACTATTTCCAAGCATTCCTCTTCCTAGACCCACTCCTGCACAGTGAAGCACAGTTCAAGCATATGCATGTGAGAATCAACACTTAATCAAGAAAATACAAAAAGATACTTTCTAGGACAAAACTAGTCTAAGACATGTGCATTTTCCCTTTTTGAAGTCAATGGCATCTCATTCAGCATTTTGCATTCTCATTGCTGCATCAATAGAACTAGCTGGTAGAATTAGGGTTTGCTAGGGTTTGCATTCCTCTTTGGCTTTCAGTTTCTTTCCGCAAGTAGATTAGCTCCCCTTTG
Organism: Pinus taeda; assembly: GCA_000404065.3. Taxonomy (NCBI): domain Eukaryota; kingdom Viridiplantae; phylum Streptophyta; class Pinopsida; order Pinales; family Pinaceae; genus Pinus; species Pinus taeda. The sequence continues at coordinate 11,534 of APFE031303036.1, forward strand.
AGTTAGCCTTCATCCATCATTTACAAGCTTATTCTAAGACCTTATAGAAGTTGGTTAAAGCCCTAGCAGACTTGTGCCAGCTGACCAAGTGACAACTGCGACAAGAGCTAGTACTTGTGCATACAGCACCGTCGCTTCCAAGTTTGCTACGAACAACCGGGTTGATAAAAGTAAAGAATGAAGTCCCAAGAGTTGCACCATTATCGCTGCAATACTGGAGCCCACCACTTGCCACATAAGACTCCTCTTATGACTGAGCAATAGGATCATGTGATACATATGGAGGATGCAAAAATCATAGAAAAATATGATTTTCAATGCATGTGACAAAGTGATGAGGAGCCTGGAAAGATTCAACACATTTCTGATCGGAAGTGGAACTGACTGCAAGACTACGTGAACTTGACATAACCATCAGCTAAGGCTGAAGTGCCTCGACAACTTGGGGAAGTTCCAACACCTTAGAAGATGGAACATAAAATATCAGTGGCTTGGAAATATCAAGATTAGAAGAATCAAGATCATGACAAAATGAATCAATGAAAAGGTCACGACAACCACGATCAGAAAGTTAAATATTGCAAACAGAGGCATCCTCATGATCTGATGGATCGTAAAGAGGGGAAGACTGAAAACCAGAAATTTCACCTTCTAATTTTTTAGAAAGATGAGATGAGGGATTGGGGAAACCAAGAATAGAAGATTCGTCCTCTCTGCATTCAGATGAAAAACTAACATTCCATGTGTTCTGAGAATGATTGAAAGTAGTGATGTCATCATAAACTAAGTTTTCACAAGATTCATCGGGAATGATAGAATCATGGAAAATGTCAAGATAATGCGGAAGAGGTGCAGAAGGAAAAAAATTATCCTTCATCACAAATTCTTGGAATAGTCGACAAGTTAAGGTGATGAATTAATACAACAACATGCATTCAACAAGATTCATACAAATGAAGATGAAATAGCTCATAAGCATGAGCGTAAGTTAAATAACATACATTGAAAATACAACAATAATAGTCCTACTATATTCACAACACATGCATGAGAGCACGTCGGCTCTAAGTTTCATTAAACGTGAAAGGTCCAATCATACATATACCATTGATGAACCACTTGCCCCAATAGTGGAATGTTAAAGTTAGCAACACCTTCTCCTCCAAATAAGTATACTCCCTCTATGCTACAAAGAAGCCAAGGCTCTCACAAAACTCCCAAGCTCTTCCTAATCCTAAGCCTAGCCAAAATCTTGGCTCCCAAAAGCCCTTTACTTGAGTTATGAGGATATGTTTATAACAAAATGGAGGTGTCTCTTCACATTCCCCTTTGTGACTCTTCAACTTTTTTACAAAATGACTCATTACACTACATCATGACTCTTCACATTTCAATATTGAGACTTGGAACTTCACTTTACAAATAATTACAAATAATATTACATTTTACACTCATACCCATATAAGAAAAAATAGGGTAGAGATAACTTGAAAGCCTAACAAGACAAAATACTATGATGCTTGAGTTTGAGGAAACTCTAGCTCAACAACTTCCACTTGATGCTTCTCGATCACATATTGGTGCCAAGCTCAGTATTGTGTGATGAAATCCCCAAACTGTGTGATGGTGTCTGGTTGGAAGCAGACTCTAGCCTCCATAATATCTGGGTACAATGACTTGGAGCTAGTTTTAACATTCCTCTCGAGCAAGAGTAACATTGTTTTAATCTGGATAGGACCACCGATGTAATTCTGAATGTTCTGTCTGTTCATCTTCAAATCCTCCTTGGCAAAAATCTGTCTCAACTGATCCAAGTACTCTTCAATCTCCTGTTTGACCTAGTGTGTGCATTTGGCTTTGGTGACTGAGGCAACTGATGGGATCCTGTGTGTTTTCACCATGAAATACAAACTGTTGTATAATCGTACAAATGAGGCATGAATACTTCCAATGAATGAGGCAAGTTGCTTCTTATCCTAACTCAATATTCAAACTATTTCTTTCTCCAGCTCTGCCTATGGCTTCATTTTCTTTGGAAAGTTAAGTAGTGCCCCTTTGTATCACATTGTCCATTCATGCACGGAGACAATGGAAGGTTGTATATTCTTAAGGGTTTTGATAAAGGATCTTCTTTGATGCTGCAAACCATGCAAGTGAACAACTGCCTTATGTATGGTTATGAGCTCCTCCTAGAGGTACTGTATGGTATTTCCAAGTTTTGATACTTCACCAAGTATCGTTGCTCTCATTTCCTCCAAATAGACCTATGTAGAGACTGCTTTCTGTGTTGTTGCGTGATGTTGTTCTATCTCTTGCTGAGAAACCTATAAAATATGTGCCAATTGCTTATTCTCTATAGTCAAATACTAAGTGTTTGATCTTGCTACACCTGCAAAGGCCAACTAGTCTTTGGAAATGGAATTTGGATTCTTTCTGGTGTTCGCCATTATCACCCTCTCTCTAGTGAATGGAGGTGATGCATGATAATCCAAAAAATTATTTCTCCATGCTTGTACAATTATCTTATGGAATTCATCATAAGACATGTTGTACAAGTCCATTACAGGGCCATCATATAGAGGAACAACATCCCCTTCTTCGCTCAAAGCTAACTCTGCTGCTAGAGGTTGTGGAGACTGAATGGTGACCTATGGTGCACTCGGCATCAGGTCAACATCTCATTTTCGGCTCCAATTCCAACTCCATATCAACAACTTCAATCAAGTCTTTAATCTGTTGAGCAAGCTTCCGATCCAACATTGGTTCACCCTCCTTCTCTGCTACTAGATAGTTCTGTTCTTTCTCTTCAACCTGTATCGATGTTGTTTCTTTTGCTATGGTGCCTTCCCTTTCTTATTCTTCCTTATTTTGATTCTCTTCTTGTTCTTTCCTCCTCAAATCTCGTTCTTCCTTGAGTTCTTGTTCTGCTTGCTTCAATCTCAGTTTTTCTTCCTGCAAGTTCTTCTTTTTTCTCTTCCTCCACTTTGATATCTGTATCCTCTGCTTCCTCTTCGCTTTTGCTGCTATATTTGCTTTCATAAGCACTAGATCCGCTTTCATCTTGCAGCTTTGTTCTCCCGTCAGACTATCAACAAAAAATCTCTTTCCTTTATCCTATACGAGATTGTAGATTTCCACTGGTGCTACTTTCGAAGTTGTTGCCTTCTTCGGAGTGGCCTATGAAGTTCCTGCTAAAATGACCGGCTCATGAGGTTTGGAGGCATTGTAGGAATTCCTCCATGGATCCTCCTCCGACTAATGAAATGTCCTGTTGAGACGCTTAAAGTAAATTCTCACACAATGGTATTCGCAAAATTTATGGGGATCATGCAGATTAAAGTCTCAGGTATCGAATGCAAACTTCACTATCTCCTTTCCCTCGGTATCCATGACTTTCAAGTTCTTAATCTTATATAATCCAATTTTCAAAGGAAGAGTGGGCCATGGTGCTTTCTTTTTCTTGTGCAAAGCTACTGACAACCCTGTGGCCAAATGATATGACACTTCTTGCATGAAAAGCTTGTCGTGGCATACCTTCTTGCATGAAAAGCTTGTCGTGGCATACCTTGACAAAACATGTGGAAAATTCTCTTTGTTGAACACTCTAAGGAATGTGCCACCTAGTGAGGCAAACCAATATGTGATCTTTGCTATTGCCTCCATTGCTCCTCGTGACATGCAAGGTTGTTCTTCTTCAAAGATGAGCTTGTAAAGCAGGATGATGAAATGGTTAGTTAGTTGTTCCATTACTCCTCGATGGTTGCAATCTGAAATCAGTTTGCAATAGATATGCATGACAATTTATCGTGGTGTCAATGTCCAATTCATGCCAGGAAATTGATTTTGTGCACATATTGCATCCAGTAAATATGCAGACATGTAAAACCTTGCTTGCTCACCCTTGGGAGGATTCCAGGCCTGTGCTACATGGGCTCTCAACTATCGATCCAACATATCTAACCAGTTGAACGACTTCCCCTCGCTCACATATTGGTTCAATAAGACTGACCACTCTTCAAGAAAGGCCTCTGTGCTCTATTGACCATGGATCCTACAAGCTAAGATAACCAAGAGCTAGTAGGCCTTCCTGAGAGACTTCATCTTGTATAAATGGGTGGGTGCCTGTCGAAACTTCAATGTCTCTTTCACCTAGCCTTTAACAATATCTTTTGTGTTCACATAGTTGTTGGTGGCATAGAAATATGAATCCATGAGCTTCATTGGCTTGGGAAAATGATACATGGGTTAATAATCCTTTGCTAGATAGGTAGCAAGTTTTTGTCCGCTGGAATTTCTCAATGTCATGGTCTTCTCATCAATGTGTGAAACAATCCATCTGATCACATCTGCACATGGGAATGATGGATATCTGCATGCAACCCTATGTAGTATTGACTACCATATACTAAGATAAACCTGTCAATCCTCTAGATCTACCTCAAGGATATTTGCTGAAAGAGCTTCATTAACTTGCTTCCATGTTAGTGTTGACTCCTTTTCTATAAAAAGTTGAGTCTCCACATATACTGGCATTTTCTCAACTGCTTCTCTAGTACTACTTTTAGTGGTCTCTTTTGAAGTATATCCCTTTGGTTCCATGGTAACGATGACTGCTGGAGAGAAGCACTCAAAAACTATGGTACCTATGGGACAAAAATGACACTCATGGAAAGCAAACATTAGCCTTTTGCAAATCTAACTTCACAGCATGATCAAGCAGCAAACTAGGCAAATGATGAGAGGGATTGCACAATTTTCATCAACAAGTTAGAGAGACTGATTGTGGGAACTACGTATTGCACAGCCCCATCCACCAAGGATATAGCCTAAGGCTTGAGACTGCACAATGCACAGTTAAGCCCGGGCAGTGACTGGGAGAGACTATGCATTGCGCAGTCCCAATGGCCAAGGTGACAAGTTGAGCCCTAGAAGTGCGTAATGCGCAGTTGGGCCAGCCTATACTGCGAACTATGCAATTCGAGAGGAAAATCTCTTGACTTGAGCCTTAGAATTACACAGCACCCAGCCGGGCAAGGCAAAATCTAGCCAAGGAAAGTGCAGATATGCCTAGTGGAAGTTTAGAAAACGAGCAGAACTAAGTGATGATGTGAGCTTGGGTGAAAATCTGACTAAGCAAGAATGAATCAATGTAGATCAAGTGCATAAACTGAACAAACAGAAAGAAAATCAAGTATGTGAGGAGAGTCATCATAACAACAACCATCGGTGCAAAAACAAGAAAACCGATGCGACACTTGTGAAAGAAAAAAAAAATTAGAACAATAATTCTACGAGCTAAAATAAGTTTAAATGCCAGCAATCATGAAGAGAAATAAGCAAAACAACCAAAATGACAAAAAGCGACAAAAAAGCAGTAAAAGACGATAAAAGCAACACTCACCCGGAAAAGAGACGAAGGCTGCACCGAAGGTTCCTTGATCTACCCAGGAATTCTAGAGCTCCAAGATCAAATTTTCAAATTATATTGAGAGGCATCGATTAAATAGATTTGAGCGAATTAGGGATTATGATGTGCATGCCTAGAATCAAGGAAAAAGCAACACTTGGCAAAAGTTTCTAAAAATACGAGTGTGCCTCCTTCACAATATTAATAATGGATCCCTATTTTTAGGGATGCTTTTTTTTCTTTTTTCTTTTTTTTTTAATTTTCCGTGGAAACAAGCCATGCATGCTGCCGAGAAAGATTGCACAATTATAGGGAACTAGGAAACTTTCTGGCTTAGTGCACTGTGCAATTTTCGAGCTCAGTGAGGGATTGTTTTGTTTCTGGGCTTAGTGCTGGGCTGCCTTCCATGATTGTGCATTTTCTGAGCTCAAGGCTAATTGCCAGTCTAAACTGTGCAATTCCAATCAAGGCTAATTGCCCTCAAGGATTGAGCAGTTTCTGGAGGCAAGCCCATAATTACTATAAGACTAAGTCGAGAGAGTAGCTTGTGATTTTGAAATATCAGTTAAGTGTGGAAACAAGCAAACACAAGCACAAATGAAAAGGATAGTCTCAATGGAAGCGTGAATATCTAAATCAGTGCAAGATAAGCTCATGTGGATAGGAAGGAAGGCTCCAAATCAAACCATATGAAAACTTTTAGAGGGTGGTTGTACCGCTACAACACAACCTTCATCTATCCTCCCTGGATAGATTCACCATTCCACCTATGTAAAAAATATACAATTCCCATGAGATATATCATAAAATTTTCAATCATAATTTTTTTTTACAAACTTTCTTCATATAGAAGCCATGTCTCACAACCTTGAGACTCTTCCCATAAGGTTAGCCCATTTACAAGTGGAAATATTATTATCTTTCATTATGGTCTTACATTCCATGCCATACCTAAGGAATTCCACCTATAAACTCCATTTTGACTCAGTTAAACAATGTCAGTTTCTCATGCATAAAATATTTTCAACATAACATTACAATGACCACTAAATTGGTTTCCAAGGGCATTCGCATAGTCCTTCATTCAATCATTTTAGTTGCATACCATTGAAATAAAACATTCAATATATAAATATATATCATCATAACCATTTAGGAGAATTCATCTCCCAATCATACTTTTAATGCAACCAAACAATTCCATTGAGATATCCATCTCAAAATTTATTGGAAATGGATTTTCCCAATTTACATTCTATGGGAGTGACGAATTCACACCACTCGCTTCAACAATAAAAAACTTTTCAAAACTATTAACAATCAATGCTTTTCATGATACTTAGTCATATTAATTCTTTTTCCACACAAGCTCGCATGCATTCAGTGCATCAAGCATATATATTACTAAGTTTTTAGAAATCATGATCATATGAATTGTAACAATATTTCATGTTGAGAGTTTCACACTCTTATCATACCCTACTAACTATTTTGTCAAACATGTATTCACATATTAGCCATCCCATGAATATTCATATCCACTAAGGATAATCAACATTTAGGCTTACCATAATATTTTACATCACTCATAACTAGATGAGAAAATCACTTTTTTTAGCTCTAGAAGCTCATGGGCCAATGCACTTGGCCTTAAGCATTCAATGAATCACACATATCCATGCATTCCCCTAAATGCATTACCACGATTTGTTTCTTACTTGTGAGTGTTTCCATCATTTATCTAACTTTTGTCCACCATGATATCTCACACATGCATAAATCTATACGACTACCAAGTCTTAGAAATTGAATCCCATCTAGACCCAATGTTTGAATCATAGCTCTAATGTCACTCTATAACACACCCATAACACACCCAATTCACTCAAGGAATTTCTAAGGGCATGAAGTGTATAGGCCCAACGCCCAAGGTTATTTTATAGTGAAAACATTATCAAAATTCCTCTTCTTTCAACCATCGTAAATTTCTTTTATAAGATACTACCGTCTTCTACTTGTCAAGAGACAGGTATAAACTTCATCCAATTCTAAACTCTTGATACAAACATATGTTGATTTTGGGTAGCATCAAATGTGCTCTAGGCCTCAAATTTTGTAGGGAGGCTTGGGTACATGTATTCCAAAGAACCCAGAAAGCGTTTTGGTAAATTCCCCCCATGTTATAGACATTTTTGGGCACTACAACCCCAATCATAAATGTCCATAAACTGAGGGTTCCTGAGTCCCTAAAAGTGTTGCTTCACTACCTAAAGGAACAAGGTCAGCTAATTACATCATCTCCCAGAAGTTCTCCATAGAAAACTGCTCAGAACTGGTCAAAACTGGACCATACTGAAAGCCCAGTGCAGAGGGTGTGATGCATCTCACCTAATACACACAGGAGGTGTGATGCATATTGAAAAGTCCTTCTATAGGGTGTGATGGATGAGAATAGACAAGTGGCGGAGGCAGTTTTCTAAGTGGATGATCAAGGAATCTTCTAGAAACTTCTCATATGACACTTGCCTCTTAGAATTCGCCCAAGGATGAGTAAGAGATCAATGAAATCTCCAAGTGGAACCAAGAACTATCAGAGAGAGGACACTAATCAAAAACCCAGAAGCTGACTCACCCCCCTACAATCATCTATATATGGATCTCTCATCCCAGAGATCCAAGGGTTGGAGGCTGGAATCTTGTATCTTGTAGAGAAGTGTTGTTGGTTTTCTGGTGTAACATCATAGTGTTGGGTGATCTAAGCTTTACTTGAGGTGAAGAAGGGCTTTCTTACAGGAGGATGATGCGGGGTCAGAACAATTGGTTGTAATCCTCTTTCTATTCTTGATATTAATAAAGCTATTCAAGTTTTCCTCCACATTTTTGTATGTTTGATTGTATATGCACTTGTGTGGTCAATACATATCTGGTCCTATATTGTTTATGAATATAGATCCCTGTTCTTCGATAGTATTATGCTGCTTTGATTCCATAGGTGCTCTTTGAAGCTGGGCAAACGAAGAAGAAGCAACAACGATCTATCAGGAAGGAGAGGAATCAGGCAAGGAACCAAGCGCAAGACCAAGGTTGGTGTCCTTTGTTCCCCTCTTGTCTATTTTTCATAAAGGAAAGCGAAAGTAGTTTTAACTTGTTTGTTTCTAAGATAGCTACCAGTCTTGGTGGGAATAGCAGCTCCGAGTGGACACTATTCCCGGTAACAAAATGGCGACTCCGCTGGGGAGTGAATAGATTGTTTGTTATTCTATTTTTGTTTGTTTATAAACTTACAAACAGAGCCTGAAGTCAAGCCAGCTAGCCTTCGAACTGCATTTGCTATGCAAGTGCAAAGTAGATCAATGCTGCTTCAGTGTATCTCCAGGTTTTGTTTATAAATTGAAAAATCGATTTGCAAACACTCTAATTGCCCTGAGTAGTGGTTCTAGTAACCTCCTTATATCAACCCCTGTGATTTATATTTACTGAACATCACTTACTCGACCTAAATCCCTGAACTGAACTGCAAATTGTGAGCAAAGACTAGATAAAAGTCTTGCACTGGTACCATCGCACCCTCCCTTCAATGCAGTCTATATGCATCGCACTTCCCATGTGCAGTAGGTGAGATGCATACTGGATTCCCTGTGTGACAGGTGCGATGGTCAGGGAAGGTTAATTTTACCTTCAGACTTTGGTTTTTCTTCACTTTTTTTAGTTCTATTCAGGAGTTTTGTTGTCTGTGGTCAGTATATCTCTATGGGAAACCCCCTTCTCTTCCATCATTCCGCCTCTATTGTGCAAAGAACTATAAGTGTTTTTATGTATTGTGCGCCATTTTCAGTTCTCTTTTACAAAGAAGTAGCGTAATCAGACTATCGTTTCTTGATCTGAAAGTGTCACAAGTGTCGTTTTCAGTGATAGAAGAGAATCCCATTGTTCTTGATAGTTGATTGTATTGTTACTCTTGTATGTGATTTTCATTAGTAGTTTTTCAAGTTTCGAAAATAGTTTTCATTTCGAAATCACAAAGTGTCGTCCTTATCTTCGCTTCATTTTGAAAAGAAATTTGTTAGTATTGTCGCTTTGGAAAATAATTTAGATTTGCACTTAGCGTTCTTCTTGTCATTCATACATTAAGAAGGCTGAAAACAAATACATGCATGTGCATTTGCATTTAGACTGCTTGGTTATTTAGGACAGTGCATTTAGTGTGTGCTCTGTGCTCTTTGTTGAAAGACCCTCAATTCTCTTTCCTTAGTAGCTAGGATTTTCATTGCCAAAATAAGATTAAACAGTTGTTTATCATCTTAGACTACATTTTTATACACATCACGTGGGGAAACTGAAAGGCAAATTTTTAAACAAGATCAACTATAAAATAAATTTAATGAATCTAAAAACGCTTTGGAACCTAACGCACAACATCTAGAAGTCTAGGCTAGAGACGTATTCCCGCGTCGTAAAACCTGGTAACTGTTGTTTTCATTGTTGGTTGGGTGATTCCTCCACTTTGAGACGAAAAGTGCCAATATGAACTTGTGCTCCCATGTACCGTCGAGTATATATTGGGAGACCACAATAGGCTATATCCTTTATCCTTAGGAAGTCGTGTCTGCCGCCCTATCGATCACAATGCACTGAACACAACATTCGGGAAGATTGACTGTCGTACTGTAAAAATATTCTGCAATTTTGCGATTGGTTTGGTAATCCCTCTGCCTAGATTTCCAGAGAAGTCTATTTCGTTCCTTTTCAGACTCCTTAAAGGAAAGGTCCATCTGAGCACTTGTCACTTTGGGCTCATTAAAAATCGAAGGCGACTAGAGTCATCTTTTGTTTTTTCTTGACTCTTAAAAATTGAAAAAACAAGTTGTGTCAAAGTGTCTAAAATTTATTTCAATCAGAATAACATCACAAGTTCCCTCGTTGGTCTTTAGGTTGAGAAAAATGGAGTCTACCAACCAAGGATTTCCCCTTGGAGGAAATCCTAGTCCTTTCTCCTCTTGGGGAGATGTTGGTGCACCCCATATGGCCACATTGTCACTTCCAGGGTTGACGATTGTTTTGCCCGTATGGCTCTTCTCTACCTCTGTCGTTCAGAATACCGTAATTCCTGAATAGTCGAGTCAGCAACTAGATGATACTAGAGTTGCCCCCCAACCTTCTACTTCGTTTGTTTCTCCCTCTCCTCCTTCTTCTTCATTGATAGAGCTGGTAAAGCTAAAGATCAAGTAACTGAGAAGAAGAAGAAGCAGAAAGAGAAAAAAGAAAAGAAGAAGAAAGAACCTGAAGCGAAAGGGGGAAACTAGGTGTCATCTAGCGAAAATCCTCACACCGCACTATCTAAACCTAAATATCCATGTGTCATTTGCAAAGGAGACCACTATCATCGAGATTTTCCTTACATCCCTCAGATCTTAAGGGACTAGTCTCCTCATTTGCACAATCCGGTGTCGTCAACCTCTGATGATCATGTTGAAAGCACACCATCAACCAGTGAAAGCGAAGTATCTGGATAGAAAAGGAATCTCAAATTTCCTTGTAAATTATGTGAAGGCGATCACACCGTCCATCGTTGACCCTTCCTTGACGAAGCTAAAAGAATTTTGGATGACTGTCCTGCTTCACTGCTACGGCTCCCTCCTGGATATAAGAAACTCTTACAGAGTCCACCACTGGTTGAAAATGCGGTTGGCATGCCATTGTGGTCGGCTGAAACATTTATCATTGAAAATGAACCCTCTGAATCCATACCAGGTGAAATTCAAAAGGTCGAGGTGGAAGTTGACCCTGTCTTGCCTTCAGAATGTTCATCTTCGAATGATACTGTCACTGAAGAGAAAGAGAACAACACCGTTCAAATTCTTTTTGTAAACAAAGACTCCGATGAACTTAGGGGTAGTCCACCCATTCCTTTACTGCAGGAAGGAAGTTCATTAGAGTCATATTCGGCTATCTATTCGGTCCCACCTCCAAGCAACCTAGTCATTTCCTTCGATTAGAATCTACTAGGCAGACCCTGTTTACCAGCTAGTGTACCATTTAGAATCATTGTACAAGCTTATAGAATGGTCATGGCTCGTACCATCATAGATGAAGGGGCTTCTGTGAATATCCTTTCCTCAACTGCTCGGAAAGCGCTTGGTTTGCCATCGCTTTTGCCTGAAATGAGAAATCTAATAGGATTTGACAGAGGAACCAGTCAACCATTAGGGATCCTTCCCAATGTGCCCATTACTTTGAGAAGGAAAACCATTCACATGAACGTGATGGTAGTCCAAGGACCCCTAGATTATAGTCTACTTCATGGGTGTGACTATATTTATTGCATAGGAGCAGTCGTCTCCTCACTCTTTAGAGTAATGTGTTTTCCACATGAAGGCAGAATGGTCAAGCTCGTAGACCAACTGTCATTCCCCGGTTCACACATAGCAAATAGTCAAATGCCATCCCTAAATGGTCTTTTCTCGCAAGGAATGTCTCATCGATCTTTAGTTTGTCCACCTGATGAGCGTGAGTGATTCGGGAGGATATGACTGAAACCTAGGGGGCATGCACCTTGGTCTGTTTCAGCAGGAAAACCTTCGGTATACAGTAGGTTTTCGTGGAGGATATATGACTAGTTTGACACACCCATCCATTTAGGAAAATGGGATTAGACTGGAATAAGACTCCCTTGTCAAAGTTATGTGAGTGGAGGCGACTGCGCCACTCACCTTTGTCTATTTTGGTAGACATCGCCAAGGAAGCATTTTGTCTGCGACGCGGATGGAGAGCTTTCATATGGTAACCTGGAAAATTTTCGCTATACTTGGGGGCATGCAAACCTCTTGTAAGCAAGCGAGAAACAACCAGCTAACGTTAGCTCTATGATTCTGCTGACTTTAACCGCCTAGGTCGGGTGAGTGGTCGAATCGACCGTTCATCTTCGCAGGGGCCACCATGGCACTGACAAAGTAAAGGTAAAAGTTTCCTACCTAGCCTTAGTAGTGATCTTGGTAGTTAAGTAGAGGGGCGTAGTTGGTCATTCCTAGCTTGCATGCAAGAGGCATCGGGACAAAGCTTTAAAAGGTGCAAGCCCCATAAAAAATGGCATCTTAAATGAGACATCCTTATTATATGACTAGTACGATTAGTTTTAACGCAGAATTCAAGCTCGTTAAAAAATAAACATAAGAAATGAGCAAATGTTTCCCCCAGAGTTTAATCTCATTAAAAAATGAACCAATTTTCTGGTAAATAACCATTGTGAATGCATTATCATCATCTTTTGAGCCTTGGTTGTGTTCTCATCATCACCTCCACTCTGTTTTTTAGCCGATCATTCAAATCCATTTGATTGTTTACCCTTTCGAGGAACATCTGGAAAGAGTGATTCTATTAGCCATCCTTGTGATACTACCATGATTGGAAAATTCCAAGCCTTACCTGGAATCAGCTGCTACCTGAAATCATCACTCGTTCCTCGAAAAACGAGTCTCCTTTAAGCTCTTTTCAACTGACTTGTAAAATATGAAAAGATTGCTGAGCGATTAGCCTCTCCAGCTTGTTAGGTCATCGGAAGTGCTATCCCTCCTCTAGATTTTAATCTTTTTGGACTTGAGGGATTATTACACAAAAATATCGAGCGCTTGTCTTGTTCGGCTCGTTAAAGTTATTGAGCATTCTTCCCTTTCATATTATTTTACACTTTTTCAGACTTAAGGGATTATATGACGAAAAATAATCTTTGGAGTTTCCTTTTCGTCCCTTTCAGACTCTCTAAAATTGAAAAGGATCTAGTTTTCTTTGTCGTTAAACTCGTTAAAACCGAATAGCGACAAACTCGTCCAAATGGACAAGAACGAGTTTCACTGTTGCTAGGCTCATTAAAATATAGTGATAGGTTCACCCGAAGGGCGGATTATAGAACAAGCATATGTTATCCTCCTCAAGCTTGACAAAAACAAAGAGGTACTGGTCAACAATGAGAGGGGAAAAATTGGGAAGAAAACTTGAAAAAACTTTATTGGTAGCAAGTCGCTCTTGAACATGACACTTTCTCTCCGCATCCGAGTTGGGTTGGGTTGTTCCGTTCACTTTTCATATCACCATTGCTCCATCACACCATCCATCTTTGGGGCTAACGCTACCAATCCATCGTCAGTGTCACCAATATGTTTAAGAGAAGTCATTCAGAGAATTCACCTGTGTCTTGCTCACTGCAATACATTCACGCTCCATTCTTTCATGTCCGCCACCTTGAACCCTATATCATCAGATTGTTATCACCACCAAAATCATTTCCTTCATTCCATGTCATAGATGTGGGATTCATTAAGGCCCTCCTATGACGGGTCGCTTCTTGTTGACATCAAGTCACTATCCAAGAATTCGACCTAGGAACAACCCTTTCAGTACTTTCAAGCTTGCATGCCTCAATGGCAAGTTTCTCACTTTCGGTAACAGGTTTACATTAATGGCCTTCGACCGAGAGATTTTGCATGGTGTTCGACGCCAAGTCCTTTTTCACACCGCGTGAATTGTACTGTAGTACCTTGAGGGTCATTTTCATTATTGGTGATTCCTCTCACGCCTGTTAACAACTTACATCATTGGTTGGTAATCAGGTGATTTATTTCCATGTTCGACTCCAAAACATTTTTCTCATGAATCGACTTGTACTCTGAGTGAAGATTGGATGAGCTTTGAAGACCCCAGATCTAGTTTCATCCATCCAGGTTGCGATATATTCAAGAATATAAAGACATCAAATGTACATCATTTCCAAACATATGATCATCCAAATCAAAGGATGACGAGTCTGAATCATTAGTCTGCTACACAGATGATTGCCTATCCTATGTACATGAAAATGAATTTATAAAGCTGAGCATGGGAATGCCCACCTCAGCTAGATCATGAAAAATATTATGAAGATATTGTATTGTATTGTATCTTATTATAGGTCGCCTCCCAGCTCAAAAAAACTTCAAATCCTCATGATAAAGCATTTCACCTGACATCAAAAGATTAATGACCTCATGCTTTAGGGGGCAACTATTATAGACATTTTTGGGAACTGCACCCCAATGATAAATGTCCATAAACTAAGGGCTCCTAAGTCCCTAAAAGTGTTGCTTCGCTACCGAAAGGAACAAGGTCAGCTAATTACATCATCTCCACGAAGTTCTCCACTAAAAACTGCTCAGAAATGGTCAAAATTGGACCATATTGAATTCCCAGTGCAGAGGGTGCGATGCATATCACCCTCCCAGTGTAAAGGGTGTGATGCATACTGAATGGCCCCTCTGTAGGGAGCGATGGGTGAGAATGGACAAATGCCAGAGACAGTTTGCAAGGTGGAAGATCATGGAATCTTCTAGAAGCTTCCCCTTTGACACTTGCCTCTCTGTTTTCGACCAGGGATGAGTAAGAGATCATCAGTCTCCAAGTTGAATCAAGAAATATCAGAGAGAAGACACTAATCAAAACCGCAGAAGATGACTCACCCCCTACAATCATCTATATATGGATCCCTCATCACAGAGATCCGGAGGCTGGAATATTGTATCTTGTAGAGAAGTGCTATTGGCTTTCTACTGAAACTTCATAGTGTTGGGTGATCTAAGCTTTACTTGAGGTGAAGAAGGGCTTTCTTGTTGGAGTATGATGCTGGGTTAGAACTATTGGTTGTAATCCTCTTCCTATTCTTGATATTAATAAAGCTATTCAAGTTTTCCTCCATATTTTTTTATGTTTGATTGTATATGCATTTATATGGTTAATACATATCTGGTCTTGTGTTATTTGTGAATATAGATCTCTGTTCTTCGATAGTAGCATGGTGCTTTGATCCCACAGGTGCTCTTTGAAAATGGGTAGACGAAGAAGAAGCGGCAAAGATCTATCAGGAAGGAGAGGAATCAAGTAAGGAACCAAGCGCAAGACTAAGGTTGGTTTCCTTTGTTCTAATCTTATCTATTTTCATAAAGGAAAACGAAAGTAGTCTTTACTTGTTTGTTTCTAAGATAGCTACCAGTCTTAGTGGGAATAGCAATTCCGAGTGGACACTATTCCCGATAACAATAACATAGTGTAGTTGTTATAACAACTAAGTCACCACTTAGTAGACAATGACACGGGTCATGCGATGGGGTGCATGGTGGCATGAAACGTTGGGGGAGCAAGGATTAGTCTAGTCATTTGGCACGGTTGATCATTAGGTTCAAGGAAATCACAATGCCACTAGGAGTTAGATCAAAGACTCAAGTGCACAACTTGTGAAGCTAACATGACGTTGACAAATGGACAGCACCGCGAATGGTTTGTAGTATCATTAATACTGCATCTAAGGAATGCGCTATCAGAATAGTGTCTAACAACTCAGGCCGAGGCCTTGGAGGTTGGAATGAGATTGCACGAGACCCTGATATAGGATCCTAACTAGGGAGTTCAGCAGATTCACGTGCAGTTGAAAAACCTGTTCCTTGAGATGCAGAGTCTAAAACAAGACAGGACAGCTCGCCCAAAAGTGTACGATGAGGTATGGTGCATAAAGTGCAAGGATCAGGGACATGACAAGGACCAATGCAAAGTGTTCGCGAATTACCTCAAGGGAGGAGGACCAATGCCATTGAGACCGAAGCCACAAGCAGGACCAAGCGTGGCACCTGCATTATGGTGTGCAATTTGTCAGATAGGAGGAAAGCATGCTATAGACAATTGCCACTTATTACAAAAGTACACACATAATTGACAACATTTGTTTTGTAATTTCTGTAAATCAGTAGGCCATGATGAGCGCACCTGTAGAAGTTACGAACTGATGATGGATCAAACTCCTACCTACAAAGTTCAATCCAAAACACAACCCCTTGACCCAAACGTAGGGATCGCGGGAACTGGATTTCATGGGCATGGATGAGGTTGAGGTGGAGGATAAATGGGAAGAGGTTGCAGACAATTGATTTGTTACAGTCGGAGAGGGCCAGGACATTTTTCCCGCGATTGTATGAATCCAATGCAACCATCATGCTTGTATTGTACATTTTTTGATCATGAGATGGAGGATTGTCCCACACTGATAGTGAGGTTGCATGATAAAGGAGAACTCCAACCCCCCCTGACTTAGAACCTACAAATTATGAGGTCTGAGCCACGCGAGGAAGACCCTAATGTGAATATTGTGCTTCGAAGTGGAAGTACGAAAGGTGATGTGTTATAGACATATTTGGCCACTGCAACTCCAATCACATATGTCCATAAAACAAGGGCTTCTAAACCCCTAAAAGTGTTGTTTCATACTCTAAAGGAAGAAGATCAGCTGATTACATCATTTCCCAAAAGTTCTCCCTGAAAAACTGCTCAGAACTGGTCAAAACAGGACATACAGACTGCTCCATGCTGAGGGTGCAATGCATCTCACCTGTCACATGCAAAAAGTGCAATGAATACTGAAAATCCCTTCTGTAGGGTGCGATGAGCGAAAGTAGACAAATGGCAGAGGTAGTTTGCTAGGTGGAAACCTAGAGAATCTTCTAGAAACTACTCATTTGACACTTGCCTCTCTAAATTCGCCCAGGGATGAGTAAAAGATCATGAAATATCCAAGTGGAACCAAGAACTATCAGTGAAATGAAACTAATCAAAATCCCAGAAGCTAACTCACCTACCTACAAATATCTATATATGGATCCCTCATCCCAAAGATCCAGCTGCTAGAATTTTATATTTTGTAAGGAAGTGATGTTGGTTTCTCTATGAAACATTGTATTGTTGGGTGATTCGATCTTTTCATGAGGTGAATAGGGCTTTCATGCTGGGAGGATAGTGCTGGATCAAATAGCTTGGTTGTGATCCTCTCTTCTACTACTTCTATCAATAAAGCTATCTCAGTTTTCCTACATATACTTGTATATCTCTAAATCTTGTATTTGTGTAAGCATTTGTATGGTCAATATACATCTGATCCTATATTGTTTATGGTTATAGATCTCTATGCTTTGATGGTATTTTGCTGCTTTGACTCTATAGGTGTTCTTTGAAGCGGGACAAGTAAAAAAGGAGTGGTGAAA
>APFE031303036.1:41274-66670 GCA_000404065.3 Pinus taeda
TGGAGAACTTCTGGGAGATGATGTAATCAGTTGACCTTGTTCCTTTAGGCAGTGAAGCAACACTTTTAGGGACTTAGGAGCCCTTAGTTTATGGACATTTATGATTAGGGTTGGAGTGCCCAAAAATGTCTATAACACTTGCCACCACCTTTCTAACCCATTTTCAGTTACCCATAATGTACGAAACAGGAACGGATCTTCTTACCAATTTTAAGCAGACAATAGCCACTCACATATCTGATCATATTCGTGAGTGGCGACGTCATTGTAGAATGGTGAAGACATATGCTCCTGATTAGCTATTAGCTGAATGGTTTATTAAGTCATTGTTACCTTCTATTATGGAAGATGTGGCCAAGGGAGCAGTTGTCACTGAAGAGCAAGTCATTACTCGGCACAATATCTAGACTTGATCTATACTTAGTCTGGCACACTCTATGAAAAAATTCCTGATGCTCCTAGACCAGAATTTTTCGTTCCTCCTCCTCCTAAATCGAACAGGGACTCTCATGCCGACGACAGTGTGATTGGCACCTCAAGTACACAAACCACAAAGGCCCCATCTAGTAAAGCCCTTACAGTTTCCAGTAAAAAGGCAAATGATAAAATTCTGCCTCGGAGGTTAATGCCGTGTTGACTAACAAAGGCAAAGAACTGAAGCAACCAGGGTGTAAGAAGAAAAAAAGAAAAAAGAAGAAATAGGATGATTTGTCTCCTAACAAATCTCCTGAAAACCCTTCTGGGAAAAAGAAACCTAATCAGCCATGTCTCATATGCGATGAGGACCATTGGACAATAGATTGTCCACATAAAGCTGAGGTTAAGAAGTACTTCAAGAATTCAAAAACCTCAGTGGAGTTGACTGATTCGTTTCCAAACCCAGAAACCAATCTAGTTGCTAGCGACAATGCTTCCCCATCCCAAGTTCTTATGTTGTCCATTTGAAAACAACAAAATGATGCTTTCATATCGACAAGGAATAAGGATTACGAGAAGCCACAGTTGTTGAATAACAAGGCGGCAGATCAACCTAGTAATTTGACAACAAATTAAACTGAAGTTGCACCACCCATCATTCCTAAGCTAACAATAAAACTGCCAAAGGGAGTGGTATAGAAATCGACATTTAATCCTCGCGCTTAAGCAACACAAAATTATAATATAGTAGAGGATCTAGCCCAATCGCCATCCGTTATGTCGACACTTGAAGTACTACAAAATTACCCCTCCCAAAAGCAGGCTCTATTATTAGTAATAGGTGGGATTGACCCAAAGGATTCCAATATTGTGGCCTTTAATCATAAAGGATATGAACCTCGGTTACCAACTCAACTCGCTTTCGTCATTCAAGTGAAAGCCCTCAACAAAACTGTTCATCAAACAATTATTGATGAGGGGGAATCTACGTGCATTATGTCAATCATTTGCTAGAAAACTTTAGGCTCACCACCCTTGTCGCAATCATCAACGACATTAAAAGCATTCGATGGACGAACATACACCCGATACAAGATTTTAAGTAACATGAAAGTTGAACTGGGGGGCAAAATAGTAGAAATTGATGTCAAAGTTATTGATGGAAACCTTGATTACAACATCCAACTAGGAATGCCCTTGATTTATGCCATGGCTACTGTTGTGTCAACATACTTTAGAAAGATTGCATTTCCATTTCATGGAGGAATTAGGATCGTTGACCAATGAACCTTTCTCCCTAATAGTTCACAAGTTACGAGAAACATCCCGATGATCCATGGAAGCTCTCAATTGCTTCAAAATATTTGAGTAGGCCTCCTAAAATATCCTACCTTGATGGGTACTTTTTCTCTACCACCTTCAAGTAATTTGGTGGAAGTAGCCATAGTGGGTAATCGCCAAGTATTTCCTCCAAGCCCAATAGAAATATTGTAGCAATCAATTTTATTGGCCTCGGTAGTAAACCCAGATTAACGCTTATTGAGTGTTTGGATAAATAGGTCGAAAGAATATGGTACCCCTTTAGATCCTTGGTTGCATGTACATTCTATAGACGAAAGAATTGTTCAATGAATGATGATAGTAGAGGCACCATGGGAAGATTACCACCATCGTTCGCATCTTCCGGGTTACCACAAAGACTATTCCAACGAACTTAATAATCCTTCAATGTTTTATTTTCTATCAAATACCGTAAATATGGTGGATTCCGAGCGAAATCTGTTCAATATTGAAGAAGCTATCACCATAAATATCTTGATCAACCTAAATGTTGTAGAGAATATTCATGCCAGTAAATCTTTCTCTTCTTCAGAACTGGAAATATATTGCGCTCTCTTTCACGAGTTTAGAGATGTCTTGGCATGGTCATATGAAGAAATTCCAGGCATTGGCTGGAGCATAGTTGAACACGAAATCAAGATCTATCTAGATGTCAAACCGGTACGACAACGACTTTGGTAGGTGCACCTGAAGAAATCCACTGCTATCAAGACAGAAATTGAAAAACTTTTGCATGTTGGTTTCATTTACCCAGTTCCTCTAATTGATTGGGTATCGAATATTGTTCCTGTGATGAAAAAACAAGGAACTATTAGAGTGTTCATTGATTACAGGGATGTAAATCAAGCTTGTCCAAAGGACAACTACTCTACACCCTTCATTGACCAGATAATTGATGAATGTGCCAGATGCAAAATATTTTCATTTATGGATGGATTTTCTGGGTATAATCAAATAAATATCCACCCACAGGACCAATCAAAGTCTACATTTATATGTCTATGGGGCACATTCGCGTACCACAAATTACCTTTTGGTTTAAAGAACACAGGGGCAACTTTTTAGAGGGCTATGAATTATGCCTTCCATGACATCAAGAACATCATTCAACCATATCTCGATGATCTACTAGCTCATTCGCGAAAGTGGACTAATCATGCGCAGCATTGGAGAACTATATTTCTACGTTGCCGACACTACAAGATACGATTCAATCTGCAGAAGTGTGCGTTTTGTGTCGGATCTGGTCATTTACTTAGCTTTGTGGTTTCTAAGGATGGGATTCGACTTGACCCATGTAAGGTTCAAGTGATCATCGATATGCCTTCACCTTCAAACTTGCTTCAGATTCAAAAACTCCAAGGGAAAGCAAACTTTCTAAGGAGGTTCTTTCCAAATTACACCAAACTTGTTAAAGGTTATACATGTCTTTTGAAAAAAGAAGTTCCCTTTAACTAGGATTAGGTTGTCCAAGATTCCTTTGATGATCTAAAGGAATCCCTAATTAAAGCATCATTAATGTATGCTCCTGATTATCAAAAGGACTTTAACCTGTATCTAGTTGCAACAAATATGACCATCGCAATGGTTTTAGTTCAAGAAGACAATGGAATCGAACATCCTATCTATTATTTAAGTCGAAACTTAAATGATACATAAAGCAAGCACTCTTATGTTGAAAAGCTATCTCTTGTAGCTGTTCAAGCAATACAAAGATTTCGACACTATATCCTCTTTCGAAAAACTACCATTTTGTCAGATTGCAACCCAATGACTAACATTTTGTTGCGTCAGTTACTTGGGGGAAAATATTCGAAATGGATAGCCATTTTGGAAGAGTTTGATCTGGAATTTGTAAAATCCAGATCAAAGAAATCTTTGGTTTTTGCAGAGTTACTATGCGACTTCCCATCTTTGTCCAACAATTCAACATCCAAAGCATCAATCGTAGATGAATCTTTGTTTCTGATATCATCGAGTGATCCGTGATATGGAGATATAATCATCTACTCTCCAAACCCAAACATATAGGCTTAATACCACTCACTCAGAACAATGACGTACTTGATACCAAGCAAAAGACTACATGATCATCGGTGATACACTTTAACGCCGAGATATCGACACAATTCTGCGAAGGTGCCTCACCGATGAGGAGGCTGAAAGATTGTCATTTAGGTGTGTGTTGTGGGCATCAATCTCGTTACGTTGCAGTACAAAAGATTTTACGAGCAGGTTACTTCTGGCAAACAATGTTCAAAGATTGCATAACCACAGTCAAAAGTTGCCATGCTTGTCAAATCTTTGACCACAAAACTAGAATACTACCCGCACCTCTACATCCAGTAGCTGTTGTTGGGCCATTCACCAAATGGGGAATAGATTTCATGACATGTAACCCCACCTCGGCCGAGGGGCATTAGTATATTATAGTCGCAGTTGACTATTTTACGAAATGGGATGAGACAATGCCTACATTAAACAATAGTGGTCAAATGGCTACTCTTTTCTTTTTCAATAATGTAGTCTTTAGATTCGGTGTTCCACAAGCTATAGTCACAGATCATGGATCACATTTTTGCAATCACATGATGGTCGAATTGGCTGCCAAATTAAGATTGTCTCACAATAGTGCTACTCCGTATTATCCACAAGCTAATGGACAAGTTGAGGCCATCAACAAAGTCCTGAAGCATATGCTGCAAAGGATGATTGGAGTCCACAAACGGAGTTGGCACCTAATCTTGTACTCGGCCTATGGGCATATAGGACATCAGTGAGAAATGCAACTAGATTTACACCCTTTAGTTGGTGTATGGTCTGGAAGCAGTCTTGCTAATTCAGTGTGAGATTTCATCTCTCAAGCTCACAGTTGACCTTCTCCCCGGAATTTCAGAGGAAAAGGCTCATTTCTTCGAACTAACCCAATTGGATGAAACCAATCGTGATGCCATCTTGGCTAACGAAACTCATAAGAAACAAGTCAAGGTGTAGTTTGACAAGAATGTCAAGCCTTGTGTCTTCTCAGAAGGTGACCTGGTCTTACTTTACAACTAGGAATCCAATAAGTTGGGAGCAGGTAAGTTCCAGTCATTGTGGATGGGTCCTTACATTGTTAAGTGACTCTTAGTGAAAGGAGCCTACGAGCTAGTTTTGGGAGCCTGAAACGGGTTGTACCTTAAACGTTACTATGCTTGATTAAGTGTAGTAATGTATTTATATGCTTTTGTTACATTTTTTCTTTTGTAAAAAGTGATCTTTTTTGTTAGGTAATCTGCATTTGCATTTGTTGTAGATGTCGAACCTTTTGGAATCATTTGCTGGATACACCGACAGAGCTAGTCGTAGTACGTGGAAGCTATCTTCTGTAGCCTAGGCCATTTTTGATCCAAGCGGCGAGTTGGTGAGTTTTAGAGGGGTATGTATTGGCCGGTCAACAAATAACATCATTGAGTATAGCACATTGATAGAGCTTCTCCCTGATGTCATCACACATGGCATACGTCGCCTTGTTGTCAGGCTAGAATCACAACTTGTCATCTTACAACTTACCGACATCTATTGCGTTTGGAATCCAGCTATTTATCATATGTTCCTAAGGGTCAGGATTTTGGAAAGGCAATTTGATTCCATTCAATATCAACACATTTCCAGAGACTTAAACACATTACATGATTCATTAGAAAATTATGTGTTAGATAGACATTTGCAACATTTATAAAAGAAAGCACTTCAATCAACATTTGCATCAGGATCATATAACTTAACCAAAATAAAGCTCTGAAAATAAAAAATTTATATAACTGTTTATAGTTTTTCAAAATGTTTTGTGTCCAGGACAAAATTGGTCATACAACCCAAAAACTCAAAAATGCAAGAAAGCACCCTAGACTAATGGTGTTGGTGATAACATGTCACCACCTGGGCGATCATCGTAAGAGCCTAGTCCATCGACTCGACACACCAGTAGTATGGTGGCGTAATTTCAGAGGCACCTCGTCGGTCCTCACATCCTGAATACCAAGGGTGAGACCCTTGATCTAATGTTGCAATACTACAAGGGTCTCGGCTACATCCAGATCGCGAAGGACAGACCTCCCTATAGCCTCTCCTGCTGGAATGGCAACTGCTACCCTCAGGCACACTGTTGGTCACACTAGTCCAATATCTGCACAAATATATGAGTTTGATTTGTATTGATAACATTTAAAAACTCAAGAGCATTATAAAAGCAATTAATAAAGATATGGTCAGATCTTTTACCTATAACACCCCATTTCTCACTAGCCAGTAGCACCAAATTTGTGTCACCTCGATAATCCATCCCGGCATACAGATACTTAGCATAAACCATCTGCTGATGGTTGAACCACTCAAAGAAGGCACTAGAGAATGAAATCTATGATTGACCAGCATGTCTAGCCAAGAGATCGACCCATCTCTGCATCTGTGGTTCTGTCGGCACTGGCACTCCGAGTGAAATGTACTGTGGCTGCATCAGTGGGATCTTCTCCAAGGCGAAAGTGATTATAATAGAACCATAACCAAAGTTCTTGGATCTTCCATTCTTAACCTTGGTAAGCTGTTATTTTATCACCAGAAGTACTACATCACACCAGTTGAATACCTTTGGTTCAAGGCATTCCAAGGCATACTGCATATAGGACCTGTTGGCTAAGTGAAGAGCTGCGCTACCAGCCAATCTAGCCAAGGTGAATAAGATAGTCCTCAAGGACTGATCAATGATATCTCGAATACTGATGTTGCTTCCCTGCTCAGCTGAGATCCATCTCTACAGAATCGACGAATATAATCCCTCACGGATTTACCACCACCGCCGAATCCTGATAGTGAGAGAGGGGCACCTCGCCTCAATAAACCGGTCAAGAAGTAGATTTCCTCAATAGTCAAAGGGATGGATTTACCTCTAATTTGGAACACTTGGTTGGTAGGATCCCGTGCATCAAGAAGATATTGCAACAAATTGATTGTTGCCTCATGCTAGATATGCAAAAGAATTTGAGCACGACACAGTTCCACAATGCAGTCACCATACCCGGATCATGTAAGGCAATCATATCCTCTTCTTCGTGCTCACATTCACACCATGTAATGACCATCTTGCTCCAATGAATCTCTGAAAAACAAACAAGAGAAGAATTAGGATCCTGATTTGGCCAAAAACAGACAAAATTTCCATGAAAAATCAGTGCATAAACTTTCCTCCTTGCGCCCATCGCACCCTAGCTGTGTACTGGGTGGGATGCATACTGATTGGCCAATGGACAACCTAGTATGCATCACACCTTTCGATGTATAATAGGTGTGATGGAGAGAGAAAAAATTGTTTAAACCCAGAGGCCTAGAAGAATAGGAAAGCATGCTCAAAATTAGAAAAGGGAAGAATGCAATTGAAGAGCTTAGAGTTAGCTCCTACCTAGTCTACATGATGCCAAAAACAGTTCATAGAATCTCCCAAAATCAGCTGATGAAAATTGATGGGGAAAACACCTCCAGAGCTCCAACAATCCCAAATTTGAATGAAATGGTGAAATGAGAGCTAAAAACTACTTTTATGTCACTGTTCACGTAGTTCAAGTAAGGTATTGGTTTTTTAACTCATTTTTGAAGCATGTATTTACATTTTTAATCAGTTTTTTGGAGCAATTGAATAGGTAGTACGACCGTCAACAGAACATAGTTGTTGTGGAGGTAAATCCCCTCTACGGATAGAGGCAATCCCTACTAGCCCAGATTGGGTCTAGCAACAATCATACAATGCTATCACGCAAGTTCCTAATTGCAAATTAAAGACCAATGATGAGGGCCTACCTGGATTCCAATGCTAGTGCTTGTAGAAGAGTTGATACTCCCGTTCCTTTGCTCCCGCCGGTCCCGATCCCCACGATCTTCGTGAATGGGCACCTGCAAACGCAAAGAATGACACAAACACAAGCATAAAGTCCAATATATGCAACTATATATCAGTCAGAAAGGATATAACTCATCATCATGACAATAAGAGTGGAACCATAATAATAGTCATCTATTATTGATAAACAAAGAAGAATAGAACCGTAGTTCTCACGTCAAATCCTCCTTTAGTTGGGTGATCAACAGCACATGTCTTGCAAAGCTTGTTGGGAATGGGAACAAGTCTCTCTCTCCTTGGTTATTAGAAAAGAATCTCCTTACTTAGATTTGGCCTTATGGGAATGAAGAAGGCTTCTTGCACCATGAACTTGACAATTCTCAATCTCTGGAACTAGCTTACCTAAGGAAAATGGACAAGCTTTTATAGATAGAGAGGGGGGAGTTGGGATCATCCACAATATTCATGGGATTGGCTTTATCACTAAGAAGCTTCCATGAGAGGTGGAAAACCACTTCCCCTCTATGGAGATCTAAAGCCAAAACACCCAACTCAAGATAGATTCAGTCCAGGAGTTGGTTAGGACGAATCTTCGGCTGTTGGTTTGTTAAAAAACATCACCCATTTTGGCTGGCATGAGTGTGACTCTGTGACAGAGTGCCAACTAGCGCGCCCTCTTTGGAGGATTTCCCCCATTGGCACGAGTGATGCACAGTGAAACCTTGCCAATGGAAAAATGGCTACTTTTATGGGTTTTTTTCAGGAGATGTCTTCAGGGAAAATGAAGTTCATACTTAGGGAATACAATGCAAGTGTTTCCAGGTCATGTCACTTCTCACAGGTCCCAGAATGAGTCCTCCAAGGTGCGGGAGAAGGAGTAACAGGGACGGTGACAAATTGCTGTGTAACAATAGTGTTAATGGTGAATCAAACATCTTTGACTATTATCACAAGTAGGTTTACGCGAAGTTCAAGCTCGTTAAAAAATAAAACTAGCAATGAGCATATGTTCCCCCAGAGTTCAAGCTCATTAAAAAATGAACCCACTTTTGGTAAATAACCTTTGTGATAGCATTACTATCAGCTTTTGAGCCTTGGTCGTGTTCTTACCATCACCTCCACTTTTTAGTTGATCATATGCCTCCACTTGCTTGTTTACCCTTTTGAGGAACAACTGTGACGAGTAATTCTGTTAACCACCTTCTTTACATTGCCATGATTGAAAAGTTCCAAACCTTACCTAGAATCAACTGCTACCAGAAAATATCACTCGTTCCTCAAAGACATCCTCTTTTAAGCTCTTTTTAGACTCATAAAATATAAAAAGATTTTTGAGCAATTGGCCTCTCCAGCTTGTTAAAGTGATTGGAAGTGCCATCTCTCTTGTATTTTAATCTTTTTGGACCTGAGGGATCATTACATGAAAATATCGAGCGCTTGTCTTTTTCTGCTCGTTAAAGTGATCGGAAGTCATCCCTTTCGTATTATTTTATACTTTTTCAGACTTAAGGGATTATACTATGAAAAAGGAATATTGGAGTTTCCTTTCCATCTCTTTTCAGATTCTCAAAAACTAAAAATGACCGAGTTGTCCTTGTCGTTAAACTCGTTAAAACAATAGTGACAAACTTGTCCATTACAGACAAGAGTGAGTTTCATTGTCGCTAGGCTCGCTAAAACATAGCGATAGGTTTGCCTGAAGCGAAAATTATAGAACAAGAATATGTTATCCTCCTCAAGCATGAAAAAAATAAAGAGGTACTAGTCAGCAATGACTGGGGAAAATTGGGAAGAAAACATGAAGAACTTCTTTGGTAGCAGGTCGCTCTTGAACATGACTCTTTCACTCCATTACCATGACTTAGTCGGGTTGGGTTATTTCGTTCACCGGTCATATCACCAATTGTCCTCCATACCATCCATTTTTGGGGTTAATGCTACCAATCCATTTTAGTGTCACCGATATGTTTAAGAGAAGTCGCTCAGAGAATTCACCAACCTAGCTAACATCTCATCTGCTACAATACCTTCATGCTTCATTCTTTCATGATTGCCACCCTGAACCTTGTATCATTAGATTGTTTTCACCTCCACAAAATCATTTGGTCTATTTCGTGTCGTACATGTGGGATTCATTACGACCCTCCTACGATGCGTCACTTCTTGTCGACATCATCTCATTATCCAAGAAGTTGACTTAGGAACAACCCTTTCAGTAGTTTGAAGCTTGCATGCCTCAATGGCAAGTTTCTCACTTCTGACAACAAGTTTACATTAGTGACCTTTGACTGAGAGATTTTGTGTGGTGTTCAATATCGACTCATTTATTCACACCACATGAATTGTACTGTAGTACCTTGAGGGTCATTATCATTATCAGTGATTCCTCTCGTGCTTATTAACAGCTTACATCATCGGCTAGTAATCAGGCGATGTCTTTCCATGTTCGACACCAGAACATCTTTTCACATGGATCGACTTGTATTTCGGGTGAAGATTGAATGAGTTTTGAAGATCCCAGATCTAATTTCATCCATCCGGGCTATGATATATTCAGGAAAATAAAGACATCAAATATACATCATAGCTGCACAGATAATCATCCAAGATAAGGGATGATGGCTCTACCAAAATCATTAGTCTGCCACGCAAACGATTGTCTATCCTATGTACATGAAAATGAACTTACAAAGCTGAGCATGGGAATGCCTGCCTTAGCTAGATCATGAAAATATTATGAAGATAATGTATTGTATTGTATCTTATTTCAAGTCACCTTCCAGTTCGAAAAACCTCAGATCCTCATGATAAAGAATTTCACTCGACATCAGAAGATTTATGACCTCATGATTTAGGGGGCAACTATTATAGACATATTTGGGAAATGCAACCCCAATCACGGATGTCCATAAACCAAGGGCTTCTAAAACCCTAAAAGTGTTGTTTCATACCCTAAAGGAGCAAGGTTAGCTGATTACATCATTTCCCAGAAGTTCTCCCTAAAAAAATGCTCAGAATTGATCAAAACTGGACCATACAGACTACTCCATGCTGAGAGTGTGATGCATCTCACCTGTCACATGCAAAAAGTGTGATGCATACTGAAAATCCCTTCTATAGGATGTGATGAGCGAGAGCAGACAAATGGCAAAGGCAATTTGCTAGGTGGAAACCTAGAGAATCTTCTAGAAACTGCTCATTTGACACTTGCCTCTCTGAATTCGCCCAGGGATGAGTAAGAGATCATGAAAACTCCAAGTGAAACCAAGAACTATCAATGAAATGACACTAATAAAAATCCCAGAAGCTGATTCACCCACCTGCAAATATCTATATATGGATCCCTCATCCAAGAGATCTAGAGGCTGGAATTTTGTATTTTGTAAGGAACTGTTGTTGGTTTCTCTGTGAAACATTGTATTGTTGGGTGATCTAAGCTTTTCATGAGGTGAAGAGGGCTTTCATGTTGGGAAGATGGCACTAGATCAGAAAGCTTGGTTATAATCCTCCCTTCTACTACTTCTATAAAAAAAGCTATTTGAGTTTTCCTCCATATACTTGTATATCTCTGAATCTTTTATTTGTGTATGCATTTGTATGGTTAATATACATCTGATCCTATATTTTTTATGATTATAGATCTCTATGCTTTGATGGTATTTTGCTACTTTGACTCTACAAGTGTTCTTTGAAGCGGGACAAGTGAGAAAGGAGTGGTGAAAGCTCTATCAAGGGAGAGACGAAACAAGCAAGGAGACTAGCAAAAGACAGAGGTTGGTAATCTCTTCTTCTCTCTCATCTATTTCTCATAAAGGAAAACACAAGTGACTTCGAAATTGTTTGTTTCTAAGATAGCTACCTGTCTTAGTGGGACTAGCAGCTCTGAATGAACATTATTTTTCTCGATAATAGGATGACAAAGGTAAGTAGCTTGAAGAAAGTACTTGGGTTCACAAGGCTCCAACAAAGGAACCAGAGCTTGATTTGGAGCATGCTAAGGAAATCTTCATGGAAGCTAAGAAGAGCTTCGCTAATGCATCCACTTCAGGAAGTAAAGACATACTGAAGTAGGAAATGGACCCGTCGATGCTCACAATGTTCCTAGAAACATGCATGAAGTTGTTGCATGATAGCAAGGTTGTAAAGGGGTTGCAGTAGATGTGCTGGGACCATGCTATGAGAATTGAACATAGTTTGGAAGCTCAGAAAGAACACGACGCAACTGGGAAGGGAGATGAGATTAACCACGCAAATTGGAGAATATAAGATGGACCAAGTGATTTTGGATCTAGGATCGAACATGAACATGCTGGCAATGTAGACATGCGAGCACATGGGAAGGCCTACACTGCAATGTTCTCCTATCCAATTGTGAATGGCAGACCAATAAAAGATCCTACCTATGGGGGGATTGTAGGGAATCACAATGGATATTGAAGGAGCAAGTGTGCTAGTAGATTTTGAAGTGATAGAGATTGTCAGTGACAACAATCCCTACCCCGCACTATTAGGATTAGATTGGGCCACTGACATGAATGGGGTGATAAATCTGGAGAAGTGCAAGATGATTTTTGAGAAAAAATCTGTACGTGCGGTTGTACTTTTGGATCCTATAGAAGGTTTGTGCTAAACATAGCCATTGTGCAACTACATTGGTGACAACAATCTAGATTGCATCTATAAGATAATCGTACGAGAACAAGACTAGGTGAATCTGACCGCAGATGAATGAATCTCATGGGAGTGTGAAAGCTCCTACACATCAAATTTAGACAAAGAAATAGAAAAATGGAAGTACCAGTTACATAAGGTAACCACACTGAATTGTAACATGATGACAAGATCACTGCGTTGCGTATCAACAGAGGTAAGGGAGTTGCCTACATATGATGGGTTAAATGAGGTGGATGACTTCTTGAGCAGATTTGGAAGAGAAGTGTCAGAACATAAACGTTTCAAAGCTTTGAAATGGGTACTACGTGCTATGCCAGTGAGGTGGTGGGGTACGCACTAAAGAAGCTTTGAGGATTGGTGTGAATGTAGAAGGATGATGCACATGTGATTCGGAAAGCATCAAATGTGGTTAAGAGACAAGTATGACAGACAGATGATCCACGTGCACACCTCGCCAAATGGACAAAATTATATGGGTAAGAGCCACAACCTGAGTTGATGCACCTATTTTGTCATACCCTGGACATTATACCCATGAACTAGTATATAGAGATGGAGCTCCACCATGGAACAAGTGAATGGGATATCTTATGCAAAGGATTCCTGTTAACCTTCATGTTTGAGGATCATTGATGCGATACTATTGATGATGTGCTAAAAGCAATAAAAATAGCTATCTTTAAAATACCCCAGGAGCCAATGGAAGTGATTTAGCTTGAATGGGCGACCCAGCTAAGTTGCGTGTTGGAGTGTTACAACGTGAAAACTAAAGAAGACGATGAAGATCCGCAGAAAGTTAATGTTCAAGAAAATGAAGGCTATCGCAAGGTTCAAGGGCCATTGATTGAATAATCTAACATAACTGTGTCAGTAAAGACAAAGTAGGTAAACATTGGTACGGAGGCCAAATCTATGTACGCAATGCTCGATGACTATTAGGATGACACGATCATTGATAAGGTCGCTAAGTTACTCAGCGAGTACCAGGACGTATTCCCAACCAAGATCACAAAATTAAAGGGGATTGTTGGTGATTTAGGGATGATGAAGATCACCTTAAAACCTGATGCGAAGCCGGTTAAGGAGAGGCGTTATCGCTTGAATCCAAACTACAACGAAAAGGTCTATATAAAACTAGACCAAATGCTTGCAACTAGAATTATTGAGCCAGTGGAAGAATCCGACTGGGTAAGCCCTATGTTAGTGCAGGAAAAGAAGAAGAAGGGTGAGATAATAATATGTGTGGACCTCAGGAAATTGAATGACGCATGTGTGCACGACCCATTCCCAACTCCATTCATAGATGAAGTATTAGAAAATGTCAGTGGGTGAGAAGCATATCCTTTTTTCTGATGGGTTCTCAGGGTACCACCGGATCAAAATCGCGTCGGAAGATAGGATCAAGACCACCTTCATGACTGAGTGGGGCTACTTTCAATAAATCGTTACGCCTTTTGGGTTGAATAATGCACCGGCCATCTTTTCACGCATAGTTTTTGGAGCATTCAAGGAATATATCCACAAATTCCTAGAGGTCTATCTGGATGATTGGACTATATTTGGATTGGTTAAGCACCATGTAGCGAGCTTATGCTTGATGCTAGATACTTGATGACAACAAAAAATTGTGTTGAACCTCAAGAAGTGTACATTCCTTGTTCCCTTTGGTAACCTGTTAGGACATGGGGTATGCAAATAGGGACTGATGGTAGACCCCATGAACATTGCAGTGAATTTGAATTTGGAAGCACCGCAAAGTGTTAAACAGCTGCGCACTACCCTGGGACATACAGGGTACTATAGGAAGTTCATCAAAAGCTATGCCCAAATCATCGCGGCAATGGATAAACTATTGAAAAAGGATGTCATGTTGTGCTGAATTGATGATTGCATGAAGAGATTGGATGTACTAAAGGAGAAAGTGGTCTCTATGCCAATTCTGGTCTTCCCAAAATGGGATGTGGAGTTTCATGACCATGTTGATGCGTTTTTTATAGCGTTGGGAGTAGTACTCACATAGGAGGGTGGAGAAGGCTTGGATCACCCTATCATCTTCACAAGTCGCAGGTTGTCTAAAGTAGAAAAGAAGTATTCAACAACTGAATGTGAGGGGTTAGCTATGGTGTATGTGCTTCAAAAATACCAACACTATTTGCTAGGGGACATTTCAAGATGTATACAGACCATTCCATGCTAAAATATTTGGTCAATAAGCCTGTGTTGGGGGGGCGCATATGCAGGTGGCTCTTATTGTTCCAATAATATGATTTCGAGCTTGTTGTGAAGCCTGGACGCCTAAACGCAAGAATAGATCACTTGTCAGAAATTGATATGAGCAAGGAACCTACTAATTTGGAGGAAGGATTATCAGATGCACAACTCTTTGCTATGTGCATAGTGGACTGACACTTTGATGATATAATTCACTTCCTGACAATGAGGACTGCGTCGAAGGAATACTCTATCCAGTAGAAGAAGGAACTGGTGGTGCGCACGACTAATTTTTCTATCATCATGGGGCACCTATACAAGATGGAAAATGATGAGATACTGCAAAGGTATGCCCCTGAATTTGAACGAAGTAAGATCCTTGTGGAAGTGCATGGGGGCACTGTTGGAGGACACTATGCAGGGTGAGCAACCACGTAAGAGATTCTCCATACAGGGTCGTGGTGGCCAACCCTTCATTATTATTCAAAAGCACACTGTAAGGACTATGATGTATTTTAAAGGATAGGAAAACCATCACGGAGGGATGAGATGCCTTTGAATCCACAAATAACGCTACATCCCTTCAAAAAATGGGCAATCGACTTTGTAGGACCTATCAAACCTCATGGAAATATGGGTGCAAGATACATTATCGCCACGACAGAGTGGCTGACTCATTAGATAGAAGCACAGCTGGCCAAACACTACATGGCCACCATGGCTGCAAATTTTTTGGTTGAACACATGTTGACTCAATTTGGATGCTTGAAAATCTTGATGCGGGATCGCGGTACACATTTCTTGAAAAAAACCATTAGCATGCTAATAGAAGAGTTTCAAGTGTGTCATCAGAAAACCACACCATGTCACCCATAATCCAATGGGACAGTAGAAGCTTTCAACAAAATACTAGAGACTATCCTAACCAAAGTATGAAACACGTAGTGGAGTGACTGGGACCTGTGCATACCTGCAGTACTATGGGATTACAAGACAAAATGTAATAAATTGACAGGAAAAACATCTTTCCAGTTGGTTTATGGCATGGAAGTTGTCATGCAAATGGAGTATATTGTACCTAGTTTATGCATAACAATGCTCACAGGTATGATAGACCGAGAAGCCCATGAAGACAGGCTGACGTAGTTGGAAGAACTTGAGGAGGAATAGTTCCTGGTTGGCTTTCATCAGCAGGTGCAAAAGTAGTGCGAGAAGGCCTGGCACAATCTCCATATTAAGTGACACAACTTCAAGGTAAATGATCTAGTGTTGTTGTATGATAGTAAGATTGATAAATTCCTCTTTGGTCATGCTAAATGTAGAGCCTTTTCCAGGAAAAGTGAATCACAGCAGATTGAAGCCTTACACAGGTGGCTTGACTATATGGCTAGCCGACAGAAGCAGAGTCTTTGTGCTCCAAGGACCTGGAAGAAGGCGCGAGACTATAAAAAAATGTAGTGGACACAGGCACAAATGCTTCGGTCTCGGAACAATGCATCCAGGAGATCTATCAAGCAGTCACTCAGTGCGTTGCCGCCCTTGCAGCAGCTTGAGAAGAATTAAAGGGACTCCATGCGAAGATCTCCATGCTCATAGAGTGACTTGAGGGTGGGTCACGATGTTTGTGTTGGGGTTTGTTGGGAATGGAATCCCCCGAAGGCATGTTTTTGGGCTTAAAGCCCAAGTTTTGACCAAATCCTTTGTAAAAGCTCTACGAATTGTGGGTGCAGAGCGTGAAGTCATAATAGGGTCACAGGGTTGTCCACCCTCATTTTGGTAATGTAATGTTAGCGTGATAGGCCTACCCATGGTCCTTGAACCATGGGATTGTATAATTAGAGTGATGCTCTAAGTGTAGAAGCAAGAGATAGCTAATAGAATGAAAGTATGGTGAGTCTGAGATTGAGTAGAAGTGTAAAGTGTGTCTTTGGGTCATAGAGTAGGAGAAGGCTCTGCAGCTGAATGCGCAAAGGCCTAGTAGTCTGTAATTGAGTGTACAAACCCCTCTAGTTGAGTGCGTAGGGCAGGTCAAATCTGTAATCATTGGAAGAATTAATAAAGAGAAGTTTACCACATTTTTGTGTATCTTTTCCTATTTTAATATATGATTTGGTATAAATTGCAAGTGTATTGTTTACTTGCTACGCAAACTCATATAAATGTGTTGTATAAATAAATATAATGTAAGACATCCATTTACGTGAAGATAATTAATTGGTATAGGAAGATAAGTAAGATCTCAGGTGCGACTTAGGGGAATAGTGTAGAGCGCTGCTCCAGTAGCATGGAAGTGCCATAGCCCCTTGTTAGGGCTACGTGAAGGCAATTATATCGGGGCGTGAAGGCCAGGGAAGTCCGCAAAGAATCCTGCACACATTGATGAATATTTGGATTGAACTAGACCTTCAGACATATCAAGGGTGTAGAGACCTAGTTCCAGCACCGTGCCGTACTACTTCGGGTGAGACCTCAGTCGGCGCTCGACGGAATGTTTCCGAAAGGGAAAGTAGTACATGGATTTGTTTGTTTAACTAATTGCAAACTTGGGTCAGACCCCAACAAGCCAACAATACCTTTTTTTTTTGAAAATGCTAATCTGTTGCCTAAATTCAATACTTCTTGTAACAAGAGTTAATAGAAAAACATTAAGGCAAAAGACATTAAAATATTAAATTTTATGCCATAAAATTCCATTTTTCTAGCATTTTATGACTTGTAAATTCCAATACAACATACATAAGTTTTGCAAATTTAAAATTTAAAATTACATTGAGGAATCTCTAAAACAAATGAGTTTATGCTTATAGAGAGTTTTTTGGAATTGGTACTCAATTTACTTGATTCTAATTTTCTCGGAAAAATATTTCAGAAAAGAACATGTAGTCATAATACCGTAAAATCCTAAAATCTTGTTAGAAAAATGTGAAAAACACAAATCAAAATGTTCATAAATTCCATGTAAATGGGCCAATTATTTTTTCTTTTTTCTCTGAGAATCGAGAAAGAATTAAAAAATATATTATTTATGTAACAAATAATAAATTAAATGTGAAACACAAAATTTCAATATATTTATTAAAATGCACACTGCACACAGAGCAACAAAAATAGTATTCTATTCGCATGATCAGACGAACCAGAGGTCAGGAGGTCGGTCAGTTGGGAATTTTCTTATTTTATGATCAATTTATTTTATCTAGATTATGACTACACTATAGTCATCATTTATCTTTACCACGACGTTAGTATAGTCGACGGGTCGGACAATAGGGTTTTTTGTTTTGTTTTTTGATTAACCTATTGTATCCCTACCTTGACTATGGAATAGCAGAGTGTTTTTATTAGGCTGGATAGTTTGAGGTGTGTCAATGTTGGGGTTTTGAGGTAGCTTAGAATATTTATAATAAAATTCTTAGTCATCTCGAATTTCTAGTCGGGTGGTTGGAAGGTCAGGTAGTCTAGAGGTTAATTTTTTTGACAAAATGTTTCTTGATCGATTCTGCAACTTAAGTCTTCAAGAAAAAAATTGTTTAATGATATATTTTTAAATTTTTTACAATTTTGTGATGCATGAAAGAAAAAAGGTTTCTTGTAAATCTGATAATAGGAACGAAAATGATTTGCTGAATTTTTAAATTATATATTTTGTATCAAAATATTACAGAACATGTATCATCGAATCAGTGTGTAATTTTTTTTTATTCGAATCACAAAGAACATTAGCAGTAATAGACATGGTTTTTATTCTCTTATGTTGAATTAATTTATGGTCACATGTTAAATACAATTGAGAATGAAAAATAGCAAACATATGAAATTCTACCTTTAGTTCTCATGTGTTATACACTTAATATTAGCAATAAAGACTCAACTAGTAAATGTCTAAACAATTTTTTGGATTCTAGTTACTTGAAACTAGAGATCAAGGCCAGATTTGGTAATTTCTAAATAATAGTTTACATGTGTCATAATTAAACTTACTAATGTAGATTGTGTTTAGTAACCATAAAGAAAACTTTTCAAGAAGATGAAAAGGATTTTATATACTTGTTATACATAGGACTAATGCTTCAACTAAAATACAAGGTTGTTTTAAATTTTTTTTTCAAAGCATTCAAAAATATTTTTGCGACAAAATGCTGAGGACATGTGTATCATGTGTAGCGATATTGTAGTGAAAGAAATCGATAAGAAGAATATAAAAATAATAGGTACAAATGAGTAATAACGTTTTTAGATTCTGAATGTCTAAACAAAAGAAAGTATATCTAATATCACCACAAATATCATAGCTATCATGTTTTTCACTAGGTTCCTCCCTGGTCGCACATATTTCCAACTATCTTTCATAATGCATAACTACAAAATCAGCAAGAAAAATTCTATGAGCATTGATCAAGGACATGAAATCTAATAGCACTGATAACACTTATCTTTATTTCAATCATAATCGTGTGAAAGGAGTAGGAAAATGGAATATTTCTCAATGATTCTAAGATATACCTTGTGTCCTTTGTTAAAAAAATATATATTAATTATCACTTTGATTAGAGTTGCATAGATTTACTTTATATGTCCAAGGTTCCTTAGATTGATTTAATGCTAATCAATTTTATTTTTTATTCACAACTCATTTATGAAATACCAATTCTATACCTCTAGTTAAATCCGATGAAAAATACAAAGAGAGATATGAAAAAAAAGGAAAACCTGCAAATTTTGTTATGCTAACAATGAGGACAATAGAAAAGTATCTAGAGCACATGGTGGTTCTAGGGTTCGAGAACCATGACATTTTCTTAAAGGTTGGCAACATAGACAACATAAACATAGATCAAATAGAACCATGTATAGATTGGTTAATATGTGACAAAGAGCAATGTTTCATTTGTACATGAAAGCATGTTTCATGTTTTTCATTGTTTTATTACAAAAAACAATAGTTAGATTTCACTAGATATCATTATTGAGTTGAAGCACATAGGTAAACCTTGTAGCGGCATAGTGAAAAAATCAATATATCATAATTCGTCTTATGAAAGAAATACCTTAGTATCAATGTGAAGAAAAAAATTTCTAAAAGGACAAGAGTAAGGCATGTTAATTATGACTTCTTGGTTTACCTAGAAATCAATTTTACATTGTTGTATTTTCTTATATTTTCTGGATTCAGTGATCTAGTGTAACAACTTGTGCCATCATGGAATAAAAAGAAGAATATAATACAAAACCAATAAGAAATGTGGCAGGAAAAATTAATTGCAAAACCACATAATAAAACAAATACTAAGGTTGAAAAACACAAAACTATAGGGAAAACTATGCATTATGGAATTAATTGTAATATTAACATTAAAAAATTAAAATGTACAATACATGCAGATTAGTTTCAGTTCAAGAAATGAGTGCATTATTAACTGTATCATGATTATGTGGATACATTATACTCCTATAATGCGTACATCAAATGGAAGATAAGTGTACTCAAAGAGTATTTCACAAAAAATTCCAACAACATTAAATAATAGGTAATAAGTGCCTAAAAAACACATACTTCTTGTGCATATATATATATATATATATATATCTAGATGTACCAGATGCATATTGAATATGATTCAACCCTTGCAATTGATTGAACCATGGTTTTTTCTTGTAACACTATGCAATATTTTACGTCTCCTCGCTCACAAAAACCCTTGTTTATTATCACAAAATGGGTAATTTGAACATTATTTCCAATAGTAAACATGTTTTAAAAATGCTCTATAATATTATTTCTCATGCTCAATTTGATATTCAGTTAGTTGTGGCTATCAACCAAATCATCGTGGAGCAGTCATGCCTTTGTAGGAGAGTTAGTACTTTTAGTCTGTTCTGGCCCATAAATAACCAATATATCGCCTTCAGTTTTTTTTTTTTCATATGCTCTTGATCATACTTCAATGTTGATGAGGATGTTGGTTCCATTGTTTTTTCTCTTCTTATATGCAAAGTCAAAACAAAACAACATGCTTCAAAAAACACTTACATTGATTTAATGCACACATGTCATTTGACTATACAAACATTCAATGCAAGATAAACCCAACCTTTATGGATTCTAATTTTCCACCATTTGTTCTTCCAATATATGTTTTCTATAGATACATGTTTACATGATATTGTTCCAAATGACTGGATCAATCTTTTCCAGAAAATGAAAATGCAAGTCGTCAAATAAGAGACAAGTGTATAAAGAACATTTAAAACAATGTATACTTTACAATGATAAATTATATATACATGAATTTCGTGTGTATGGAACTATTAGCCATTGTTGATGACTATGTAGTATCCAAGCATAAGTTACAATAAATTTTTCATTGACAAATATACATATAGTTCACTTTTGGAAATGTGCCATTAAGATTTATGATTGGCACCTCTTTTCCTTTTTTTTAATGAAAAGAAGGCATATGAGCAATAATGAAATATGAACTACAAGCTAAATAAAATAATACTATTCAACATATCGAGAAAAATGCAATAACGTTAGAACGAAAATGCATAAATTTCATACCAAGCATCGGAAAAAAATTTATAGTTACACAATACAAATACAACAAATTTATGTTCATGGTTCAAAGACTTACTGAATTTTATATTTGCATGTTTTTTTTAGTTTCTTGTTTTTTTATTGTGCACAATTGCATTTTCAAATGTGACAAATATTGTGACATGCCAACAATGAACTTGTAGAATACGACATTGGAAAAATGACTCAAGGTGAAAAGAAAGATACAGCAAGAAAAATTGTATGATGATCTATCCAATAAGCATCAAAGACATGCAAAGAGATAGTACTACCTGGAATATTTTTCCAAAAGTGATCTAACATTGAGCTACAGTTAGTTGTTGGTTTTTTGTATGAAAATTAAAGCCATTATTTTTCATAAATGAAATTGATTTTTTATTTTTTTTTGTTATGGCTAGTTTGCAACATGTCCAATTTGAAATCACCAACAAGCACAATTGGGTAGTTGTTACATGTGTGCTCTAAAAAGAATTTGATGAAATTAATTATTTCTTAAATGTTTTAATTTGATGCAATATATACATTTGAAATTGTAGTGTCTTTTTTTCAACATGTAATGTTGCAATTGTTGATTCAATTTGGTCATTTTTAGAATTGAAATGATTCTCAACCTCGATATTTTTTCTATAGTATGTGACAATTCCATGTAAATTCTATAAATGTATGTAGTCATTTTTGTTAGACAATAATAGATTCGATGGAGAAAGCTTTTATTTTGTTCATTCAAAACAAAGAATATTACCAATCATTAGATAATAATCAACAATGATATCTTTGAAATGAAATGAAAAACTTCAACTGCTCAATGAACATATTGTCAAATTGTCAACCGTATTATTTTAGTATATGTTATATTTAAGCTCATAGGAGGCATTTTTTCTAAGTCTATTTAGCTGAATAGAAAAATTTTCATTGAGATAAAAGTTACTATGTTCCATTTTGTTTAATATATACATGGACTTGGTAGCTTTGAAATGAGAATGTGAAATATAAACAAGTCCGTGTTGCCTAACCCCTTTTGGGTAAAAAGCTAATTTGTCCATTTTTAATCCTTGTGATCGATGTATAGTTCATGCACATGACATTTGAACAAGAAATTGTTCTCTTGTAAAACTAATTCTATTGTTTGACTCATTATTCCTACAAACTCAATTAACAGGTGTCCACATAGATATTATTTTGTCTTTGTACAAATGCACCATTGTTTCCCATTGAATATTGATGACAGATGTAAATTTGATTCAAATTGCACCATTTTAAAATATTGTTGGTGCTCTAAAAGTTTATTCAACACCATTCACCAAGCCATCCTGAATATTCTAATTTCTACCAATTAGTTCAACCAACATATTTTATTTCAACACAATAGAAGATGGCGACTGTAATATGCTCTATATATTGTGAATTATATTTGCTGAGTCATTTTTTCTATCATATGCATTTAATATAATTCATTCTTTATCAATGAGAGACAAAATTCTTTCATTATGTTAATGTACATCCTTGTTTAAATAAAACAGGTATGGAAAGTTATATGATTTGGTGGTTCTCAATAGCACTGTTTGTTCATGAATGCAAGATCATCATCAGTATGTGAACATGTCCTAATTCTATCTAATATAGTTACAAATTTTTTATTGTCCTGTTGCATTACCTATTTTAGTCCATAAGATTTCACATTTTCTTTCCACAAATTGTAGGGAGCCTAGTTCCTTTAAGAGGTGGATGTTTAAATATCCAACAACCACGCACAGGTTGTGCTTGACATAGGTCGCAATATAATGCTATGTCAAGGTTCATAAATGGGGAATATGGAGTATACATAATTTCATGGAGTTTCTTGTCAATGCTATAGAGAAATAGAGAACTACTTAATGAATTATCATCTATCAACAGAAATTTAAGTTGTTAGTATTATTTTCTCAATACGTTAAGTGTGTTAGAATAAAATGACACCATGTGACATGGTGAAAGTGGAAAACGTAAAGTTGAATGGACTGTAACACCACGTGGAATATATGCAACTTTGATAGTAAATGTAAATATTATACCTTTTTGTTTCAAAGGGTCACTTTGTAAATCTTTGTTATAAAGCTGTACAAATGCATGGAAATGCACTTGTGTAGTGAGTGTTTTCTTGTACTTGCACCTCCAATGATAAACAAATAGAAATGCTTACCAAGATTATTTCTTTTCCATAGAACTATTTGTTTGATTATTTACTTTTTTCTCTTGATTTAATTATCTCATAATTTCATGGTATGCTAATGTGTCCAAAACAAAGAGATGCTTAATCAATTCAATGTTTTTTGTATACTTAGTGTAAGTGTTTTTGAATTTTATTTTCTCTTGCAAATCTTGTTGAATGTCATATTTTTCATTAGAACAAGCCCTATTCTTAGTTTTTAATGGCAAGTGAAGCATAAATATCTCGTCACTTTGGGATGTGATTGTAGTGGAAGCAATTTTAATATCATACCATGGTGTGACTAAATGAGAAAATTGTTTTTCAGTGGCATCAATAATGTTTTTATGAGAAAAAGTATGCCTGAGCCCATGTTTCTCCATTTTTATTTAATGTGTATATAGAATCCTTGTACGAGATGTAAATCATCATTTGTTTCTCTATAATGGTTTTCTGGGTCCATGTTTCATCATATCGAATGAACCTTACGACACATGGACATTTTTTTTTAATGTTGTTTTCATGATTAAATAAGAAGAAACATATTATGTTAAGAAAACCTACTCAAGGGAAATGAGGCGTGCAACATATATATCAATAGTTGTCATGCAAAAAATATCTTCATAATTATAGGGTTCTTCTTCTAACAAAATAGGTTTTTTTATAACATATGTTTGTTTTTCAGCTCGAGCAATGTTAAGGAAAATTGTTTTTCTAGAAGCTGAATACAAAGGCAATGATAGAGAAATGTGGACTTCTTGTCAACTTGAAATTTGTTGCATATTTATAAATATGTTTCCAATATTACAAATAGTTTCGATTTTGTTGTCTCCACGGGATATTCAATTTTCTCGAATTTTTTTAAATGCAATTGTCATGGAGAGATCCATTTTTGTCATATAAGTGATGCAATCTACTGTCGCAATATAGGCATCTAAAATAAATTGATCATATGTGTTTGATTGCCACAATGAAGGGATTTTTTTTGCAAGTGCATTTATCCACACATCACAACAATTTATTTTGAACAATACAATTGGCCGAGTAATAAAAAATCATAAGACCACGATGTATTCTTATTTTTTAACTCCAAGATCAGTAAAAGAACATGGAAAATGTTGTGTTCTTTTAATAGGAATTGTCCTATAGAAGAAATGAAATATTCTTTTGAATTGTCTGCATATTGTTGTTTTCATTGCATAAAGGATGCAAGATACAAGTTTCATCAATTGCTGGGATAGGGAAACCAAATTTACAACTAGAATTTTTATGTTTTTGGCAAGTTCTTGTCTTGTGATGAGTATGAAATTCAATCATTTGATTCAATAAAATTGTTGAATCACGAGGCAAATACTGATCAGTGAAACCTGTAACATTTGCATTAGGGGATTATTGATATATTACCACATTTTGAATCAAACTAAATCCATGGCCATGCTTTGTTTGTCTAATTTAGAATTCCGTAATAAAAAAATTAATATTCCACTTTAGCAAATAATTCATTGTTTTTTGTTATCAAGGAACATACTGACAATATTTTATGCCTATAATATTGAATACAAATGACCAACTCACGTTTGATCAATGTGTGAATTAATTCATCATCGAAGTTCTTTTCCTCATTAGTGATGGAGTCAATACTTTGTATTTTTAATACATTTATCGATGGTTCCCAAAGATGCTCAACATGTAGGTTTTAACCCCGTACATAAATCACCTGCATACAAATTCTAAATCACAGGAAAAAAAATGCGAGAGCATAACACATAAAACACATATACACAGAGATTTCCCACTAGATCCCAAAACCGGGACTACCAGCTTGATTTTTAATTATATTCCTTTCAATGATACAATACATATTTATACATGAAAACCATTGCGTCCAAAACCATGGATTGAAAACCGTAGGTAGGTTCGCCCAACCTAATATAGGGTCCAAACAAAAAAATTCCCGAGGCGCTGCCCCGAACCCTGTAGAGGGGGGCTACTCGCCCTCCTCAAACTCCCCTGTGACCCCCCCACTACGCAATCGATGCAATGAAGGGGGGGCTCCACCCCCCCTCTAACCCCCTGGTTCACTACGTAGGTTAGTCATGGAAAGAATATAACACAACCC
>APFE031303036.1:69883-90801 GCA_000404065.3 Pinus taeda
TCCCCTTGAAGCCAAAACAACTCTGATACCAAATGTAGGTTTTAACCCCGTACAGAAATTACCTGCATACGAATTCTAAATCACAGGAAAAATAAAAAATGCGAGAGCATAACACATAAAACACATAATATACACAGAGATTTCCCACTGGATCCCAAAACCGGGACTACCAGCGTGATTTTTCATTATATTCCTTTCAATTTTAAAATACATATTTATACATGTCGAAGCATCCAATACCGTGGACCGAAAACCATCGCGTCCAAAACCATGGACTTAAAACCATAGGTAGGTTCACACAACCTAAGATAGGGTCCAAAAAAAAATTTCCCGGGGCGCTGCCTCAGACTCCGTAGAGGGGGGCTATCCACCCCCCTCAAACCACCCGAACAAGGGGGGCTGCCGCCCCCCTGTGACCCCCGCGCTGCACAATCGGCTCAACGAAAGGGGGGCTCCACCCCCCCTCTAACCCCCTGGTTCACTACATAGGTTAGTCGTGGAAAGAATATAACACAACCCAACACAACACTCGTGAATGTCACAAAGAAAGTCGGTGGACCATGTCATTGTATCATTATAAATATATATCTTCATAATTTTTCAAAATAGTTAGGCGATTTCTGGATGCTTTTTAAACATTGATATGCAAATGGCGATTTTAATAATTTATGAAAA
This sequence comes from Pinus taeda, assembly GCA_000404065.3. NCBI lineage: Eukaryota > Viridiplantae > Streptophyta > Pinopsida > Pinales > Pinaceae > Pinus > Pinus taeda. The sequence continues at coordinate 70,559 of APFE031303036.1, forward strand.
TTTCTTTTATTTTTAACATCTTTAGTAACTAGTTTCTGTCCTTTTAGATCTTTGCAAATAGAAATCCAAGTTGAATTAGAAACCTAGTTTATCAAAATATGGATTTCTTTTAAAAAATATGTTTTTAATATGTGTTGAAAAGTCACCAGAATTGTGCAATAGTTCCCACTATGAAATTTTTTGATACAAAAGCCAATTGATAGCATCAGTAGGGTGACTTGATCCAAAGAAAGTTTTTAGAAAGTTCATTTCTTCGGAGATTTTTTCTTGAAGAATTCCTAGGGGATAAAATCCTTTAGAAGGTGCAATCGGTATTATTCTTGTATCAAGATCATAGATAAGGTGGGCCTCTGAATAACCATGTAGAAATGTTTCAATTTCTTTCTCTAGATCATTATCTGCATTTGGTGAGTCTAGTTCCTTCATTTTTGGACTATTATTCTGATGATCTTGCCTACTTCGATCAATTTTTTTTTCCATTAATAATTGTTTACTCTTTGTTCACTCTTGCATAGAGATGCACTGCACTAGCCATGTAATGCACATATCACTTTCTTGGTTTGCATATTTCCAGACAAATAGTCATTCTTGTATACTAATTTTATTTTTACCACAATTCCCATTGTCATATTGTCATCACTATCTCTAGGCAAAGGTCTCTAAATTCTACCTAGACTAGAAGGAACATTTACAATTGTTCTTGTTAATCCAATTTGTGTTATTTTGTATCCAAGTTGTCTTATTTGTGCAATATCCATCCTTGGTGCAATTAACCTCTCTTACAAATATAAAAATTATGCAACAGACATCAATTTTTTGTTTCACCTGATATAAAGAGGTGATACAAATAAGCATGGTTTCAAGTGTAAATAAAGGGCACCAAAAGCATGAGGATGATCAATAAACAAAGAATGATTGCCAGTAAGTTGTCGTTATTATGCAAGGATCTTATGTAGCTAATTGTAATTTTCATCTCAAAAACGTTAAGTCATTTTGTGTGATAAAGTGTTCCCAACTACCCTAAGAATTTGTCCTTGCTGCAATAAAATAAAACCATTGAAGAAATCAATTCAATCAGAGCAGCATCCACCCTGTAAATAGACAAAGAAGGAAAATCACTAAACAAAGATTTCAAGACAAAGAGAAAGATCCAAAACATTAGAAAGTGGGTTTTCTTTAAAGAAAACTCAAAATCAACCTCTATATAAGATGCCAGTTTTCTTTTCCAAATTCATCACATTTATTTGGCAAAGAGAAGGAAGAGCATTGAAGGAGATAGGGGAGTTAAATCCAATTGGTTGCTAAACAGAGAAGGGCGTTTCACATAGGGTAGGAGGTGTTGTGTAGAAAGCAGTTTGAGGAGGCATTGCGAACAGAGGTTGGAGCATTACGCATAGGGACGAAGTGCTACACATAGGGAAGTTTCTCTAGTGAAAATTTTAACGACATTGTGCACCTATAGGTGGCACTATGGATAGGACCAACAAGCGCCAAAACATCATCTCAAACATTTGCCATCTAGGACTTCTAAACAAGTAAGTTGAATCCTTGAGCTATCCTCCCGACATTAAGCTCATCATTTTGAAATTTGTTCGCTATTTCAAATTTCAAACCCAATATTGCCTATAAATCCCTTCACCTATCCCTAATACCATAATTCCCTCAAACAAATCTCTCCAGATATCCTAATTCCCTCATACAAATCCCTCTTCATATCCTAATTCCCTCAAACAAATCCCTTCACCTACCCTAATTCCCTCAAGAAAATCCCTCCACCTATCCTAATTCCCTCATACAAATCCCTCCTCAATCCCTAATTCCCTCAAACAAATCCCTTCACCTATCCTAATTCCCTCATATAAATCCCTTCTCTTATCCCTTACACCCTAATCCCCAAAACAAAATCCTAAAACCATATTTACTAAATAGTCCCTACCAAAGAAAAAATACCCTCCTTCTCACTCTCATATCATATATATTCCATCCTACACTGCATAAGCTCATCTCCCCTTCCCATATCACTATTTACCATAACTCACTCCTTGATTAGCTTCCCTAGGATTACAAAGCTTCAAAATTAAACAAACATGGACAAAGAGGATAAGGATTATGAAGAGCAGGAAAATATTGGCAGTGAAATTTTGGGAGATGAAACTCAGCATAAGAGAAAACCACATAAGGGAGGCACAATCATCAGAGTTGAACCATCAAACATCAGAGAGTTACAGGTTTCTCATATGACTGCCACTTGTTTCAAGCATCTAGGGTGTTATGAGTTTTGTGAGCAGGTGGAAATATTTCAACATCATCCTAAACTGACCAAGGTTTTTGTAGCCAATCTCCGTGATAACAAGGTAACTCTTCCTAGGATGACATTTATATTTTCATCCTCCATCATTTCTAATGCTATAAGGATTCCAAATGTGGGGGAAAAAATTGTAGAAATATCACCTGTAGAACAAACCAATATATGCAATGTCCTAAAGCATAATACTTGTTCTACATCTACAAAACATTAAGCAGAAGCATTATTGAATTCATGAGCAACATCAAGTAGAAACATGCACAGCTGATCAAGAGAATTAATCACACATAACACAAGATATATCTAGGGGAAATCACTGGCATAAAACCCCAACCATGCATTATCAATCAAGTGGAAATCCTCTTCACAATACAAGAAGAATTAGCTCTCAAGCTATTAAGTTCTCAATGAACTATGAAGATATGAAGATATGTCTCGTGAAGCACCGAAGGCCTATTTATATAGGCTTTCCCTATGGTACTTACATATTTTGTTTAAGAAATAATAGAAAAATCACATTCTATTAATTCCAACATACCAAAAACAACTAATGGTCCAACTATGTATTCCTTGAGAACACTAGTTCCTCAACTATGCAAAAACTACTTACTAGAAATAGTTAAGCGTCTGATAATACATTGTCCCACATCTAATCTCAACTGTGTCTCTGACAAAATTGACATGCAACAATTATCCATGAGTGAATCCTCAGTTATCCAAAATAATAGTTGTCACATGCATGCAAGCATTAACAAACTATATTTTATTATTTTAACAACTTGTTAAAATAATCTAACTAGACTTGACTAGTTAGAACTAAGTCAACTGATTCCCTCATTATAGAACTCATGCTTATTCCCTCAATCAATGGAGGAAACTCATGTGCATGCTCACAAAGACTTCAAGTTTTATTTTTCATAATTAATTAACTCATGGAGATTAAATAATTAATATTTTAAACTTCTGTTAAGACCAAAATTAATTTTACTTCCTATAGGTAGACTAGCGAGTGCTATAAATAGGAAGGGACCCATAAATGTTATTTTTAGAACTTTCTATTTTTAGCAGTTTCACCTCTCACCCAATGTGGCCAATGACCTCATTGGCCAAACAACTATTTTTAGACATGCTATTTTTCGCAGGCCTATTTTTAGCACATTCTAAATTTAGCATTTCTTGTTGCACACTTTTCAACACTCCATCTCAACAAGGAAGGATTCCTCTCGAACTTGATCTTGTAACTCTAGAATGTTCAACATGCAACACATCTACCCAGTCCACTTGCTCCAACAACACTTGGAACAAAAACACTCCCAACTGACCACTCTGTTGGGCTAGGAACATACTCTGATGCTGAAGCTCTACCTACTGTTGACAAGTGCTCCGTCTTTGACATTTGCACTACTACAACATCTCCATGCATCTTGCACCATTGCACACCTCTTTGTGCCACCTAGCACTGTGAAAAACACTTTTGCCTCTCGCATTACTGCAACCTGCTAGGTATGCACTATCACGGGATTCCCTGCACTATCGCTCTCTCTACCACTCCATCCACATTTGTCTCTACCCAATCAGTCAGTTCTTGCTACTCCACATCGGGGATCTTGTAGCAAGATCTCATCCAAGAGGTTGGGTACCTCAAGGATCCTACCCCTCCGCCTTGGAATGATCACTCTATATTGCCCCACCTCCTACGTGGAGGTATGGCCACATGTGATTCCTCAGCCCACCTGTCTTGAAGTTTCCCCTACTGGAGGTCCCTGCATGAGTAGATGTCTCTACTTGATCTCCTCTCAGCTTCCCTTGTTGTGGCTACTCCACAACGTCCTGAAGCTACTGCACCAATCGTGGCTCCTCCACAATCATTTGAGACTTCTTCTGGCTCTACATGTTGAGAGGTAATATACCCTTCCTCTCAACCACCAAGTCTCCATCAGTTTCCTTGTTGGTCAAGGCTTTGCATGCATCTTGAACCTCAAGAACATGCAGGTTCTTGATCTGTGAACCAATCTGCTTCACCTGTCTAGTGATGATGTGTCTAAGGAAAATCTTTCCCTTACTGAAGACTACATCATAGCCTCTGTCTTCCAGCATCGTGATCGACACCAAGTTTCTCTTCAGTCCTGGTACATACTTGACATCAGTCAAGGTAAGGTGAGATCCATGCTCCCTCTGAAAAATAATCGTGCCTACACCTGAGACATTATACTTCTCATCATTACCCATCACTATGAGTGTTTGGAGATATTTCTCCTCCAAAGTACTGAACAAACTCTTATCGCCCATCATGTGGAAAGAAGCTCCACTATCAAGAAACCAACCACTTCCCACCATGGATGAAACCATGCATGTGAAGAGTGTGAAATCTAACTCAAATTGTGAAGCAAGTGCCTCACCTTTAGATCCTTCCCTGGATCCCTTCTTAGATTTCCTCCGTGGACAATTTGCAACATAATGGCCCACCTCATGAAACGAAAGCATCGAAATTTCAATTTGTCAACCTTCTTCCCATCATTGGAAGAAATGGATTCAAAAAGAGAATCCTTCTCCTTCCCCTTCTTTGACTTACTTGCTAAGACACGGTTCTCCTCATCAGGCATGGATGAAGAACTGTCTCTAGTGCTCCATCTGATCTCCTCCTGCATCAAATCTCACTATATTCATTCCGAATCTGGCAGTTTCTCCCTTCCATTCACCAAGTCCTGGTAGCTATGCCAGCTCATAGGAAGGCCAAGAAGTGCTAGACTCACCATATCCTCATCTGATGTCATGACCCCTACACTTGCAAGCTCATCCGTGCTTGTGATGATCTTGGTCAGATACATAGAGATCGTGTCATCCCTTTCACACTTTATCTTTCGAAGTTTGTCCTTCAATTCTAGATTCCTCTGATCACTTCTATTCTGAAATAAATCTTTCAATGTTTTCCACATTGCATGTGGAGTCTCCTTCCGACGGAGGCTCGAGACAATGTGATCTCACACTCCCTCCAAGAGAATTCTCCTAGCTCTAGTCACACACTTCCTCCATTCCACCTGCCCATTCATGTCAGTAGGCTTAGGAATTTCTTGATCAATGAAATCCTTAAGGCCATTACCTTCCAAAACTGCATCCATGTGATCCTTCCAAGCTATATAGTTTGAGCTACCATCAAGGGCATACTCAAGCCTCAAACCATAGAGCGCCATCGATGAAATAGATTTGATAAGAACTTGAGATCTATATCCTGAATAATAAACTTTGAATTTCTCCTCCTAGTATACTATTCTTCCTTGATCATCTGTGCTCCGATACCATGTGGAATTTTTCTACAAATTAGCTAGCTCCAATACCATATAGAATTTTTTCTACAAATTAGTTATCTCTGATACAATGTAGAAATATCACTTGTAGAACAAACGATGTATGCAATGTCATAAAGCATAATACTTGTTCTACTTCTACAAAACATTAAGTGGAAGGATAATCGAATTCATGAGCAACATCCAGTAGAAACATGCATAACTGATGAGGAGAATTAATCACACATAACACAAGATATATCAAGGGGAAAGCAACATCATAGAACCCCAACCATTTATTATCAATCAAGTGGAAATCCTCTTCAAAATACGAGAAGAATTAGCTCTCAAGCTATTCAGTTCTCAATGAACTATGAAGATATGAAGATATATCTCATGAAGCACCCAAGCCCTATTTATATAGGCTTTCCCTATGGTCCTTACATATTTTTCTTAGGAAATAATAGCAAAATCACATGCTATTAATTCCAGCATACCAAAAAAACCAATGGTCCAACTACGTATTCCTTGAGAACACTAGTTCCTCGGGTATGCAAAAACTACTTACTAGAAATAGTTAAGTGTCTCATAATACACTGTCCCACATCTGATCTCAACTGTGTCTCTGACAGAATTGACATGCAACAGTTATCCATGAGTGAATCCTCAATTATCCAAAATAATAGATTTCACATGCATGCAAGCATTAACAAACTATATTTTATTGTTTTAACAACTTGTTAAAATAATCTAACTAGACTTGACTAGTTATAACTTATTCAACTACTTCCCTCATTATAGAACTCATGCTTATTCCCTCAATCAGTGGAGGAAACTCACATGCATGCTCACAAAGACTTCAGGTTTAATTTTTCAGAATTAATTAACTCATGGATATTAGATAATTAATATTTTAAACTGCTATTAAGACCAAATTTAATTTTACTTCCTATAGGTAGTCTAGGGAGTGCTATAAACAGGGAGGGACCCATAAATGCTATTTTTAGAACTTTCACCTCTCACCCAATGTGGCCAATGACCTCATTGACCAAACAACTATTTTTAGACATGTTATTTTTAGCAGGTCTATTTTTAGCACATTCTAAATTTAGCATTTCTTGTTGCACAGTTTTCAACACTCCATCTCAACAGGGAAGGCTTCCTCTCGAACTCAATCCTGTAACTCTGGAATGTTCTGCATGCAACACATCTACCCAGTCCACTTGCACCAACAACACTTGGAACAAAAACACTCCCAACTGACCACTCTGTTGGGCTAGGAACATACTCTGATGCTGAAGCTCTGCCTACTGCTGACAAGTGCTTCGTCTCTAAGATCTACACTACTGCAACATCTCCATGCATTGTGGGCATTATGATACATATGTTGTACTTGATGGCAACCCACTCATCTCAGATGATAAATTATTGTGTAGGAAAGTTATTTTCTGGTTCACGGACTTTCACGCAGAGAAACGTTCACGCACTTTCATGCAGAAAAAGTTCCTTTCATGAAGAGAAAAGTTCATGCACTTTCATGCAGAGAAAATTTCCTTTCATGCAGAGAAACATTCACGCACTTTCATGCAGAGAAAAGTTCCTTTCACACTGAGAAAATTTCACGCACTTTCATGCAGAGAAAATTTCCTTTCATGTAGAGAAAAGTTCACGCACTTTCATGCACAGAAAAGCACACGCACATGGGAAATCTTATGGTTGGTTCATGGTATTAGTCCGACAGTTTTTGATCCTATGGTTTTGGTCCATGGTATTGCATCCAAAAGTGTTGATCCCAAGTATTGGGTCCGTGGTATTGATTTGTTATGGTTTTTGCTTTGTGGTATTGTGAAAGGCCTAAGGCTATAAAAGAGGAAGGCGATCATTTGGCAAGGCATCTTCTGAATTATTGAATATTTGATAAAATGCTAGATCTAGAATACTGTGATTGGGTTATGGTGCAGATCTGGATCTGAATGAAGAAGGAACTTGAGTGCAAGGAGAAGGATAATTTCTATTGGTGGGTCAAAATCTTAAGGCTAGAATAGTGGTATCTCTATATGATTTTGATATATGATATGTGGCGCACGCTTGATCTATAAATATGATAATCTAGGTTAACTAATTTTTGAATAGTGAAGTAGCGTACATCTCTTGATTTATGTTCTAGTTGCTTCTATTTATTGCTACAGTGTTATGGGTTCAGAAGTAGGGTGTGATTACTATTATTATGATCTGGGTACAGTCATCAGAGAAGTGTTTATTTTGATTCAGTTTTGATTGGTGAAAAGGTGATTGGTTGATGTAGAAATTCTTGATGTTTGATTGATGTTATTTAGGATCCAGTCTGAAAATTTATGAAACGTGGTCCCTGGAAGGAAGAGAAGGTTGTACTCTTCTACAGGTAGTAGCCTGTGTACTAGTATCTCAACTAGTACAAGAACTAAGGGGGTTGTAGCTCCCTTCCAGGAGAAGCTAGAAAACGAGAGAGGGTTGTAGCTCTCTGCAGGTAGCAGCTTGCATACTGGTAAAGGACTGCACCAGTACAAAATCATTCTAAAAATAAGTTTCTAATTGAAAATATAGAGACATATTGCAGCAAGTGGTTTTCACCCACATTGGGTTTCCACCTTATATCTTATGTTCTTGTGTGTGATTGTGTCCTGCTCTATTTTTTTGTTCCTAGTTAATGTTTATATGATCCTGATGCATAGATTAATGTTCAACATCTGTAAAATATTTTAAATTATAAGTCTGTATGGTATACACGGGTTTCCTTATCTGTAGTTGCATATATTCGCGGTTTTCTCTAACTGAAGTAGTGTATATGTTCCGTGTTTGAAAAAGAAAATAATTGACCAGATAATACTGATTTAGCCCCCCTCTAAGTATTATTTCCAACATGCATCTCACACCATTGCACACCTATTTGTGCCACCTAGCACTGTGAAAAACACTTGTGCCTCTCGCATTGCTTCAGCTTGCTAGCTATGCGCTATCCTAGGATTCCCTACACTATCTCTCTCTCTGTCGATCCATCCACATCTGTCTCTACCCAATCAGTCAGTTCCTGCTACTCCACATCGGGGACCTTGTAGCAAGATCTCATCCAAGAGGTTGGGTACCTCAAGGATCCTGCCCCTCCTCCTTGGGATGATCACTCTATATTGCCCCACCTCCTACTTGGAGGTATGGCAGCATGTGATCCCTCAACCCACCAGGCTCTAAGTTTCCCCTACTGGAGGTCTCTGCATGAGTAGATGTCTTTACTTGATCTCCTCTTAGCTTCCCTTGTTGTGGCTGCTCCAAAACCTCGTGAAGCTGCTGCACCAATCGTGGTTCCTCCACAATCGTTTGAGACTTCTTATGGCTCTACATGTTGAGAGGTAATATAACCTTCCTCTCAACCACCAAGTCTCCATCACTTGCCTTGCTGCTCAAGGCTTTGCATGCATCTTGAACCTCAAGAGCATATAGGTTCTTCATCTGTAAACCAATCTCCTTCACCTGTCTAGTGATGATGTGTCTAAGGAAAATCTTTCCCTTACTGAAGACTACATCATAGCGTTTGTCTTCTAGCATCATGATCGACACCAAGTTTCTCTTCAGTCGTGGTACATTCTTGTCATTGGTCAAGGTAAGGCGAGATCCATGCTCCCTTTGAAAAGTAATTGTGCCTACACCCGAGACACTATACTTCTCATCATTACCCATCGCTATGAGTATTTGGAGATCTTTCTCCTCCAAAGTATTGAACAAACTCTTACTGCCCATCTTGTGGAAAGAAGCTCCACTGTCAAGAAACCAACCACTTCCCACCATGGATGAAACCATGCATGTGAAGAGTGTGAAATCAAACTCAAACTGTGAAGCAAGTGCCTCACCTTCAGATCCTTCCCCGAATCCCTTCTTGGATTTCCTCCATGGAAAATTTGCAACATAATGGCCCACCTCATGACAATGAAAGCATCGCAGTTTCAATTTGTCAACCTTCTTCCCATCATTGGAAGAACTATATTCAAAAAGAGAAACCTTCTCCTTCCCCTTCTTCGAATTACTCGCTAAGACACGGCTCTCCTCATCATGCATGGATGAAGAACTCTCTGGTGCTCTGTCTGATCTCCTCCTGCATCAAATTTGACCATATTCGTTCTAAATCTGGCTGTTTCTCCCTTCCATCCACCAAGTCCTGGTAGCTATGCCAACTCTTAGGAAGGGCAAGGAGTGCCACACTCACCATATCCTCATCCACTGTCATGACCCCTACACTTGCAAGCTCATCCACACATGTGATGAGCTTGGTCAGATACATTGAGATCGTCTCATCCCTTTCACACTTCATCTTTCAAATTTTGTCCTTCAATGCTAGCTTCCGCTGATCACTTCTATTCTAATATAAATCTTTCAATGTTTTCCATATTGCATGTGGAGTCTCCTTCCCATGGAGGCTCCAGACAATGTGATCTTGCACTCCCTCCAAGAGAATTCTCCTAGATCTAGCCACACACTTCCTCCATTCCACCTGCTCATTCATGTCAGTAGGCTTAGGAATTTCTTGATCAATGAAATCCTTAAGGCCATTATCTTCCAAAACTGCCTCCATGCGATCCTTCCAAGCTATATAGTTTGAGCTACAATCAAGGGCATACTCAAGCCTCAAACCATAGAATGGCATCAATGAAATAGATGTCATAAGAACTTGACATTTATATCCGGAATAATAAACTTTGAATTTCTCCTGCTAGTATATTGCTCTCGCTTGATCACTTGTGCTCAGATACCATGTGGAATTTTTCTACAAATCAGCTAGCTCCAATACCATGTAGAATTTTTTCTATAAATTAGTGAGCTCTGATACATGTAGAAATATAACCTGTAATGATGTATGCAATGTCCTAATGCATAATACTTGTTCTACTTCTACAAAACATTAAGCGAAAGCATAATCGAACTCATGAGGAACATCAAGTAGAAACATGCATAACTGATCAAGAGAATTAATCACATATAACACAAGATATATCAAGGGGAAAGCACCATCATAAAACCCAAACCACGTATTATCAATCAAGTGGAAATCCTCTTCACAATACGGGAAGAATTATCTCTCAAGCTATTTAGTTCTCAATGAACTATGTCGATATGAAGATATGTCTCATGAACCACCCAAGCCCTGTTCATATAGGCTTTCCCTATGGTCCTTACATAGTTTTCTTAGGAAATAATAGCAAAATCATATGCTATTAACTCCAACATACCAGAAACAACCAATGGTCCAACTACGTATTCCTTGAGAACACTAGTTCCTCAACCATGCAAAAACTACTTAGTAGAAATAGTTGAGCATCTGATAGTACATTGTCCCACAGCTGATCTCAACTATGTCTCTAACAAAACTAAAATGCAATAGTTATCCATGAGTGAATCATCAGTTATCTAAAATAATAGTTGTCACATGCATGCAAGCATTAACAAACTATATTTTATTGTTTTAACAACTTGTTAAAATAATCTAACTGGACTTGACTAGTTAGAACTAAGTCAACTAACTCTCTCATTATAGAACTCATGCTTATTCCCTCAACCAGTGGAGGAAACTCATGTGCATGCTCACAAAGACTTCGAGTTTAATTTTTCATAATTAATTAACTCATGGAGATTAATTAATTAATATTTTAAATTGTTGTTAAGACCAAAATTAATTTTACTTCCTATAGATAGACTAGGGACTGCTATAAATAAGAAGGGACCCAGAAATGTTATCTTTATAACTTTCTATTTTTATCAGTTTCATCTCTCACCCAATGTGGCCAATGACCTCACTGGCCAAACTGCTATTTTTAGATATGCTATTTCTAGACATGCTATTTTTAGCAAGTCTATTTTTAGCACATTCTAAATTTAGCATTTCTTGTTTCACACTTTTCAACAAAATGGTATAAGGCACAATATTTGGATGAGCACTACTATGAGCCATACATCAAATCCAAGTATAGAAATGAAAAGAAGAGGACCTTTCCTTTCGGGTTCCTTGAAGGCAAGTATGCCCTTATGCTGAGGATCATTATGAAGTATTTTACATGTGAGGGCAGATTTTCTAGATTGTACAACTATCACATTAGGCTTCTTACGCATTTCACAAGACTAAAAATGTTGAACATCCCATATTTCTTATTGAGGAACATTGAGAAGATGGCCTACATTGTACTAAAAATGCCTTACCCCCAGTAGATGAGTAGTATCTATCACTATTCCTTGATTAAGATGATTGTACTACATCATCTTAACCTCCTCAATATCTCTTGGGATACATTTATTGCCAATGACATCTTCAATGGTCCTTAGATTCCTCCACTAGTGGCCCAAGAAGCAGAAAGGCCTTCTAGCAGTGCCAAAGTAAAGAAAGATGAGAAGGTTAAAGAGACTAAAGCTGTTGAGTAGGTAAAGCCTACAAGGCATATTAGAGAGGGGCTAGAAAATTATTTGTAGTAGATAGGCAAGTGTTTAGTCCACTTAATGTGGAAGGGGCCTTGCCTTCTTCATATGCTCATAGGGAAATGCTTGCTCCATAAAATGTGGAAGGGGCTTTACCTTCTTCATCGATACAATAGGTACAACAGGTGAAACAACTGCATAAAGGGAAGGAAAATATGCTAGAGGAAAGAGTTGATGATGAGCAGGAAAGGGAATTTGATTTGATGGAATATGACAAGCTAGAACAGGCACATATCCATCATGGCATTGAGATAGTTGACTTGGAGGCTCAGGATGAGGCAACAATGAAAGCATAACCATAAGGGAAAAAAATGCATAGATCCAAGCAATGATGGACAACTTGGTGAGCGATAAGTATGTCATTTCATACCTTGAGCAAGAGAACAAGCATCTAAGTGACAAACAAGTCCTCATGGAATTGGAACTTCTCAAAGCAAAGAGGCAAATTGACAAGGTCAAGTCAGTAATGTAGGAGGAAGAAACACTAGTTACCTTCAATGCAAAGTAAAGAATTCAGAAGGAAATTCAGGAGGATAGAGAAACTTGGCTTGATAGAGTCAACTTGCATTTGGAGAAGATGCTACAAAAGGCCAAGAGGGACAATCGAATCATTAGGCATTTGGCTCACCATTACATGACCCTGAACAAGATTTGCAACATAAGGGTCAGGCGAATGAAGTCAAGGCTAAAACAAGCACTCAAAAGAAAAAGGGAGGGTGATAGGCTTAGGTTGCTTGTTGAAGCTTCCTTGGCTAACTAAGATACTTAATGGTGGTGGTTTCCACAAAGTTTGAGCTATTTTCGAAGATTTTTTTCCTTTTGAAGAATTTGGCAATTTTTGACACAGAAAGTTTGGCTTTATGCGCAACGCCACTAGCACTATGCTTTTTCTAGGGGCCTCCAATGAGGAAATGGTTAGAATTTTTGGATTCACAATGACGATCACATTGACCCTTTGGATTTTCTAAGATTTTAGAGTAGAACTAGTCAACCAAAAGGTCAAAAAACACTCGAAAAATGACCTTTTTGCCCTCTTTTGGACACATAGGAGCAGTCTTGGGAGAATCCGTTTTGAGGAGTAAAATGAACTTCAAATAAAAAACTTTTAAGCTGTTTTGGTAAGAATACTCAAGGATCTCTGCGATGAGCTATCTTGAACGCAATTTGGACACTAGGAAGACCTCCCAAATGGTCCTGCAAAAAGGGTTGTGCATAGACCTTAGGCACTGCGCATAGGACAAAAAATTATGTTGGGTCTCCATTTCACTGTGCCTTGACTGTGATTTTCAGTTTCCTCTGATGGATGGTATTTTACTAATGTAAATGGAAACTAGGCATGTAAATAGGATGGATACTAGTTACTATAAGGTAGACTCATTAGATTAAAAGTCATCTTGAGGACAAATGAATCAGTTTCCTCCCTTTTAGAGGCAAGTAGTTAGGTTGCCTAGATTCCAATTTCTTGTTCAATTTTTGATGGATTAGTTCCTCATCCTTAGGAATTAGACCCCTAAGTCTAGGAGGAGGTTGAATCAATGTCTATATCTTCTTCTTCTTTGTCATTGTAAAGGGTTGGACTCGGCTTGATGCTTATGCTTTGAGTACACACCATTTTGTATCAGTCTTAGCAGGAGACTAATGAAAAGTTGTAGCTATTTCTTTGGGATCCATGTGGTATGATGTCCAATTCAGTTTTTCTTATTTTTTCATGTGTTAAAATGTATTGTTGACTCAATTTCATCATTTCATAATCTTTAAGTGGAAATTTTCAAGTAGATAGGCAGAACCCATAATACTTATGCTTTGTTTTGGGAAGTTATTCACAATCTATGTTTTCTTTAGTTTAGGAAGAATCCATGTTGCTAACATGCTCTTTATATCTTCTCACCTATCTTGAAACACCTCACCCTCAAACCCTAGAGTGATGAGCCTTTTACCTACCTTGCCCCATCAAAACCCTGCAATTTTGACCTAATTTCCTTGCCCAAACTGTCTGGTTCCTTCTGATCTAGCAAAACCCTTTAGAACCAAATCAAACCTTGTGCTACACTACCTAGCCTAATATAATTTTCTTGATCAAGTCATCTTGGCTAAGATCCTTGTAGAGAGAGCCCCCTCCTAGCCTAGTAGGGCTAGCTACTTGGATATGCATGGTTTGTGGTTACCCTGGCATTGCCTTCATTCAGCCTGAAGTTCAATCCAGGTGATAACATAGTGGTAACCATATTGGGGAACGAAAGATCTGAAGTTAATCAACCCAGTAAGATTTTTCATTTGAATTCCTAAGCTTGTGGATGATGATTTTTAGAATTTAATAGGATGAATTGGAAAGTTGTAAAGAAATATATAAAATTTCAAAATTATACATAATTGATTGCCAAAAGTACACCAGATCCCATCCAGATCCAAATCCTCCAAACATTGTCAGTGATCCTCATAAAATTGGGTGAAAATCTAAGAAAGTTACAAATAAATCTATTTTAGCTAGAGAACAATCAAGTGAGGATTTCATTCCTCATGTTAATTCACTACCGGGAAGGTTAGACACTTTTCAAGACATTGAGTTTGATGTTAATTTTGAGAAAAGTTTATTTTGCAGTAAATCTTTAAGTTGGATTGATCAAAAAATTGTTGATTCCTCTATATCTCTTTACAACCCCATTGAAGACTTGTTTTCACACAACGAATTAGGATCAAAACTTATTCATATTGTTGATAATTTGTAGAAACTCTCTTCAAACTTAAACACTTGGGTGAAAAATAAGACTCATAGACCATGTCTTGATTTTTGAAATACTTCATTTGCATCTGCTACTAATCAAACTATCTCTCACCCACCGCCTTCTTCTTCACACACTTTTGACACCACTGAATCTACTGTTAATCCCCATTTGAGTATACTGAATATCCTAATCCTTGTCTTAAATACACCACTTCCCCCACCTATATTTATGGCTACCTAATATGCACCCCTTGTTTTTCCTCAAAATCCTGGTGCCATGCCCTCTGATTATCAAAACAAAATACCTTTCTTCGATGGCACCCAAACTGTCACTTCTCAATAACACACAGACAAGATGAATGATTTGTTTAACATCCATGAAGTTGAAATTGAAGATGTGATGATGAGGTTGTTTGTACAAAGTTTTGGAGGAGAGGTTTGGAAATGGTTTAGAGCCCTACCACCAACTTCTATCACTATTCTACCCATTCTCCAAAGGCAGTTTCTTGATTGGTGGGAGGTGAAGAAGAAACCCCTTCAGATTTTGTCTGAATATGAGAACATCAAAAGAAATGTTAGCGAGAGTGTGCATGACTATTATGTGAGATTTAATGTAGTGTACAATGTTATCCCTGCCAATATCAAACTACTAGAGCGATTGGCTTTGCTTAAGTTTCCAGATGGATTTGATGCCAATATGGCATATCAATTGTGTGAACATGATCCTACAACTCTAGAAGACATGCAAAAGAATGCTGTGAGTGTAGAAGTGAACTTGTTGGCCCAAAGAGCAAGAATGAGATCAAAGAAAAGAGTGATCATGAAGGAAGAAACATCTACCTCAAATGTAAAAATAGATACACTGATTCGGACAATGGAAAGGATGGTTAACCAATTTTCCATCACAGACAGACCTAAACGATAGATCCGGAACCCAAACTTTAGAGGGCAACAACAGCCCCAATTCAAAATCAAGTGAGGAGAGAAAAAACCACTTGAACAAATAGCACAACAACAGCAGTAGATCAGAACTCCCTTACCACAAAATTATGGCGAAGGATTGGAAGAAGAAGAGGAGGAAGATCTGGTAACTGAAACAAATCACTTTTTCACTGCTGATGGTATGCCTATATTTCTGATCAAAGATGAGGAGTATGCAGAAAGTTTGAAACTCTAAAGGATGAAGACTACATCTTGGCAAAGGATGTTGTTTTGGAGGCCAAATCTGATGATTATCAATGTGGTTACATGAATGACTTGAGCGTACAGTCGAGGAAATATCGTTTGAGGAGCGGAGATGTACCGGTTAATCCTATTCAAAAGCGGAAGGATGTTCAATCAAAGAATGATCCCTAAAACAATCAGAAAAAGGGAAAGGAGCCTGCCGATCAGAATTCTAGCAAGGTGAAATGCCATTGCAAACACCATGTCTCTAGAATACTGCAAGCTAAGTGGCCTTGATTGTGGAAGAAACTCCACAGTTAAGCGCGCTTGAGCCAGAGGAGTTCTGGGATGGGTGACCTCCTGGGAAGTCCTGGTTACCGGGTGCAAGCCCCGGAAGTGATGATTGATGCTATGTGATTCGTTCTCCACATTTCACTAGTTTCAATCCCACTTCTTCACCCCTGTGAGCATCACCCGATGCAATGAGTGCTAAGTGAACTATTCAAAAATCATGAGAAATTAGTCAGTTACGACTACCTCTCATGGAAATGGTCATACGTGAATGACTTACTTAACGCAGTTGAATCCCAAAATGATATCTAATATAATGCTTAACGCAGTTGAATCCCAAAATGATATCTAATATAATGCACTGCGTAATCCCCCATACTTAAATAAAATACTTGTTGTTATTTTTCATTGTCCTATGTTCTGGGCATATTTCTTCACATATTTGGTATTCTGGTATCGTCTTGTAGGTTAAGAGCGTAACACATTCCTTTTCTTACCTTTGCCTACTTTGTGTACTACGCGCTTCTTGGGTAGGGGCTTATTCTTTCCAATATAGTTATGTATCAGTGCTTGTAGTCCCTCTATTGCCTTCTTACCCCTTAGGATCTTCATACAGGTTTGTAAAAATGATGTTAACAATGAGGGGTTTGCCTCCTGTGTAGTATTGATGTCGCCAGGCTTCCCCGTGCGCCTACTCTGAGCCCTTAAGGTGGAAGCCCCTGCATCTATGAAGATCCTTTTAGCATCCATAAACATTTCCTTTACCTTATTCACATTGAATCCAGCCTCCTTGTCAGTAGCCTTGCAAACCCATATGTTTCCTCTAGTTGCTTCCCTTTACCCTCCCCGGTAGTTATGTCACTTCACGTGACGATACTAACCCTAGGACCCTCTTCGTGCAGTTTTGATCTCATCATCTAGATGTTCTAAGTAGGTTTTTGAGTCTAGGTCTTCGTTTCTTGCATCTTTGCAATTAGCACGAGACAGTCTTCTATGACATGATCAAATTGTTGACAATATTGACATGAGGGATGCTTTGGATTCTAACAATCTCATGCAAAGTGACATGGTTCTCCACAATTGTAACAAATGATTTGGCCACGACCTCTTCCAGCTCCTCCTCCTCATCCCTGAAACCCTCTACGCACTGCAGTTGCGCCTTTATCCTGAGGATGGACCTCCATCTGTACCTTATATGTTGGTGTCCTATCCATCATCAATTCATAACTCCAGAAATTGTGCTCGTCATGACCCACAAAATTACATAAATTATAGAACAACTGTTGGGGAATTTGCACAAACTTCTGTAGCAAATGAAAATTTTCCATTGTGTGTTTTCCTGTAATCTAACAAATAATGCACCATGGTACCATTCTTGCACTTGGCCCAGCATTGTTTTATGGCTTCAGGGAGACAGGTCCTCCCCTAACAATATAATTCTAATATACTTGGAAATGGTCCTTGTCGTAACCATGGAACTTACATTTCAAACACCATACTTCAGCGTGGACCTCATTCTAGACTTATTTTCCCTTTTTGAGGCTCTACAACTGCATATGCAGGCTAGCCAACTGTGACTGAATCTGCTGCACTCCCAAATTCGTATCCTAAATAGGTGAGGCTTCTAATTCATAGCAATCTCTAGTGCCTCATCCTGCATTCCAATCTTCTGTTGCGATAGTGGCAATCTCAAATGGGGAAATAGGGAAGCAATGTACTAGTCCTTGTGTTGGTCACCCAAGATCTCCATATGAGCCTATTAGAGTAGACATTCTACCTCGAATCAAAGTCCCACGCAGACTCATTCACTTTTTGTTGGATCTCTTTGATCTATGTTATTGACTGCGCTTGCGACTTAGGCTTGAATTCATTATTTAGCGTGTCCTTCCTTTCTTTCAGCATTGCATTAGGGTGAGTCGCAATACTTAATATACCAGCTCAGCACTCTATCTTGGAATGATGTGACCAGTTGCGCTTTCTTCAGGTCATCATCTGTAATCCACTATAACTTCCAGACAACATCTTCTATAAACCAAAATTGTCCAGGGTCTTCTGTCCCTAAACCCTTGAATATGGGCATCTTCATAACCTTCACCATGTTGAATAGTGGAGGTGGAGGTGGAGTTGTAGGTGTATATATGTGAGTCAGAGGTGATGGCAGAGGTGGAGTGGATGGATGTGGTATTCTCGTGACACCTCGATTTACCATCTGCAACGCACCTTGAGGTGTTTTCAAAATACTACTTTCTTCATCACTGTCAAATGCTTCCAATAGAGAACTGTACTCAGCACCTAAATCTAGATCTCTTCTTAACATCTTTCCTCTTCGCATAGTTACTGTCAAGTCTCTTCTAAACATTAATTTAGTGGCATAACCCTTTTCTCACACAATATCATTCTAATCCAAGTTTTGATGGACTTCAAATACTTACCTCTTGGTCCTTTGAAAAACCAACACTCAGCTTCGCTATAACTGATAGATGTATCAATCGCGAACTCAATGATTGTAGGTTTTAACCCCGTACAGAAATTACCTGCATACGAATTCTAAATCACGGGAAAAATAAAAATGCGAGAGCATAACACATAAAACACATATACACAGAGATTTCCCATTGGATCTCAAAACCGAGACTACCAGCTTGATTTTTCATTATGTTCCTTTCCATGTTATAATACATATTGATACATGCCGAAGCATCCAATACCATGGACCGAAAACCATCGCGTCCAAAAAAACATGTGCGAAAATCATGCACAAAACCATAGGTGGGTCCGCCCAACCTAACATAGGGTCCAAAACCAAAATTTTCCGGGGCGCTGCCCCGGACCCCATAAAGTGCGGTTACGGGTACCCCTCAAACCCCCTGTTAACTATGTGGAAAGAATATAACACAACCCAACAATCTCCCACTTGTTGTTTTCTTTCCACAGGGGGCCACAGGAGAGCTTGGTCATTTTTCCAGCCCTGAAACGCCCATTGTTTCTCTACACCAAGAGAACTTCTCAGAGCTCACAGATTTTGTCAATGCATCTGCAGTATTCTTCAAAGTGTCCACCTTTACCAGCAACACCCTTTTTTCTTCTATCATATCCCTCACAAAGTGATACTGAACATCAATGTGCTTTGTCTTTGAATGATAAGCAGGGTTCTTTGCCAAGAAAATTGCACTTTGGCTGTCATAGTCTATCCTTATAGCTCCCTGTACTAACCCCATACTTGACACAATCTCTGCAACCAAACTTCTTCCTTGCTTGCATGAGTGGCTGCCATGTATTCTGCTTTGTAGTTGATAGTGCCACTACAGATTGTTTCTTACTCATCCAACTGACTGCACCTCCAAATAGGTTAAACACATACCCACTTGTAGATCTTCTCTGATCCAGATCTCTAGCCCAGTCTGCATCAACAAAGCCACGGATATCCAACACTCTGTCCATCCTGGTCTTCCTTGGTAGCACAAACCATAATCACTAGTGCCACGCAAATACCTGAAAACCCGCTTCACTGCTGTCCAGTGCTCCTTCCCTGGTTTTGACATAAACCTGCTCAATACTCCCACTGCATGTGCAATGTCTGGTCTAGTACAGACCATGGCGTACATCAAGCTACCGACTGCACTTGCATTTGGAACACGGGACATGTCCTCTTCCTCTTCTTGTGTCTTGGGACACTGTTCAGCAGATAACCTCACACCTACAGGAATAGGAACCTTCACCGGTTTACTATCCTGCATATTAAACCTCTGCAATAGTGTCTCGACATACTTCCTCTGGTTTAACCGGAGCTTCCTCTTTGCCCGATCTCTTTTAATTTCCATGCCCAAAATATAGTTTGCAACATCGAGACATTTCATGTCGAATTTGGAGGACAATTGGGTTTTAAAATCCTGGATAATTTCTTTGTCATTTCCAACCAACAACATATCATCCACATACAAGACCAGATAAATAACACGGTCACCAATTAATTTAAAATACACAC